>JANHAO010019802.1:0-13076 GCA_026873985.1 Saraca asoca
GGCCTTCGTTGTCGACGTCCTTATCAACAAGGTTGACTTTTTCTTCTTTCGTGTTAGTATTATACCAACACTTATTTGAATAATGACCAAACTTCTTACACACATAACATTGGATTTTACTCTTGTCATGCCTTCATCTAATGTTTCTTTCGCCTCCACGTCCTTGGCCTCGACTTCCACCTCGGCTTCTACCGTGTCCACGTCCTCTTTGACCACCTATTAGCTTTACATGTTGTCCATGCACGACAATTAAGGTTTGATATTTCCTCAAAGAAACCTCTGACATTAACCAATTAAATTAATCTCTCAATTTACAAAGTCAATAACTAATTAGCATTACATAAACCCTAGCTCTGTACATAACAAATTGTGTTTGATGTTTTTCTCATTCTTGCATCTATTTCTTCTACACAACACAGACAAAATGAGCAGTGTTGTTTGACAAAGTTGTGCCATTTTTACTAAGTTTGATCCTTCTTTTTTCCTTCATTATCCATTTTGTTCCTTATTGTTTTTCCTTTACCTGTTTTTCACATTAATCAAAGTAATCATTGTCAGCAACTATGGCTGATTCTTCCTTTGAGATTGATTGCTACTCTTCCAGTCACTAGCACCACTATAGGCAGTGCCACCCGACCTCAGTGAGCTACCACAACGTGTCAAGGTCTTTCACAATAGCATCTAGCTTTAGAACTAGCAATCCTACTTCTACAAGAGTAAGAACCACTATCCTTTTGACACCCTTTGCTTCATATAATGATCTTTCCTGGCATGGGGAGAGTTCATGGCAATTTCTGGCTACCTCTGGGTGGCAGCACAGCTACGGCAATAACTTAGGCTCTGCTCTAAGTCCACGGACAGCCATCAACCCTTCCGAACCCCACAGTCAGATTTTTCACCGATCAACAAATGATTATTACCTTTCAAGAACACCAATTGTGGGTTTAGAAGCTTCATAGATAGTTCTTATGAACATTCCAACCATGTTCTGGCAGGGAGGTGAGTTGAGCTTCAAAGTTATGTTGCTAGGGACAACGAACATAGTCATTATTTTGATCATCATGGTAAGTTTCATACGATATCAAAATTGGGAATCATCAAAGAAGGAAGCAGTAGAAAAGGTAAGCATAGTCCATTGGTTGAAGATGAGCTTGTTATGGTAGGTTATAGTACACAAGATGATGATCATGTTATATCACATGGTCATGAGCTTGAACTCTATACTAAACATGGTCATGGACTTCCATCACATGGTGGGTATGGCTATAGCCTTTATGGTCATCATGGGTATGATTCATATAGCCATGGTGGATATAGTCACCATGACATTGATAAAGCTTCAGGGTATGATGAAGATGGTAAGCTTGACATGGATGATGATGATGATGATGAGGATACTAAGCCTCCAAAGTCACTTGGGCTATTTGGCTTGTTTAAATACTCAATAAAGTGGGATTTGGTGCTTATTATTTTGGGTTGTTTGGGAGCTCTCATAAATGGAGGATCGCTTCCTCTATATTCCTTTCTTTTTAGAACCATAGTTAATAAGATATCCAAGGAATAAAAAATTGGTAACAAAAGCCAGATGCTAAAGGATATAGAGAAGGTAAAAAATTATTATTTTCTTTATTCATGGTCCATGAGATAGCTCTTTATGATTTGTTTCTACTATTTATTGTGATTATCATTCTTTGAAAAATTTTAATTTTCAGGTATGCCTAATGATGACTGGGTTAGCTACACTTATGGTTGTTCGAGCATATTTAGGTAAGGAAATTGAGACTTGAATCTTTGTTTTTAATTGAATAAAGGTGAATGTATAAAATATTTAGACTCCTCGATCTTTTTATTGAAAATTTGTGATATAGAAAGTCATAATTTTTTTTAGACCCTATACAAGAAAAATATGTTCTATCTCAAATAAGAAATTTCTATCTTATTTCATGGGAAGAGAGAAAGAAATAAACATAAAACAGGATCTTATAGTATATAGTGTCCACACAATTTTAAATCTTATTGTATATGTCTATTTCTTTCATTGTGGAGCAAGGAATTACTATTTTTAAAATAAGATAGAGTTCTATATAAATGAATTATGCTAATCTCCCTTTTAAATTACACTATTAATTTTCTTAAGAAATTGAAGAGAATCAGTTTTTGAAAGTATTGAGATATCTTTGAAGGTGTAACAATAATTCATGTGATTTATTACCAACTTTGGCAGAGATAACATGCTGGAGGCTGGTGGGGGAGAGAACAACTCAAAGAATAAGAACAGTGTATTGAAAAGCAATTCTTAGACAAGACATTAGCTTTTTTGATATTGAGATCAGCACAGGTGATATTATGCATGGAATCGCCAGTGATGTTGCTCAAATTCAAGAAGTCATAGGGGAGAAGGTCCTCGCTCTCTTTTGTTTGCTCATTGGAAAACACTTTTCTTAAATTTGCATTCTCACATTTAATTCACATTCTCTTACAATGATTATTATTATTATCTATAATTAATTCTAAAAAAGATGTAAGAATACTTACACTAATTACTATTACCTATAATTGATTATAAGAAAAAGTAAATTGGACATATGAATACAGATGTATGAATTGTTATCATGAATTGAACATCAATATTTGGTATTCTTGCTCTTTGTATTTGACTAAATTGATCAAAATTGGTGGCAAAGACAATATTTGGTCATTTTCTATTTCATTACCCTTTCTTTTCTTGCACATCCATTTCAATTATTTGGTTGAAACTAATCCTTCAATATGGCAAGAGTTTTTTTGGCACTGCAGGTGGCCAACTTCGTTCATCATGGAAAGTCTCTCTAGTTGTATTTGCAGTCATTCCATTGGCAATGTTCTATTGTATTGTTTACAAAGTTGTTTACGGTGATCTGATAGCAAGAAAGGAAGTAAGACCAAAACGCATAATCAAGAAACATTTAATTTTTTTTCTTTTGAAAATGTTAGCCTAGGTTACCCTAACTACATATATTTCTTGATTTTGATATTGAAAAACAATTTTAATCAAGTTATTCACATTTATATTTGATATTATGTTTCATCGTTCATTTCAATTTTTTTCAAGTTTCAAATTATCTGTTTATGATTCAAGAAGATCAACTTTAGAAATTAAGAATTCTTTTATCTTTATAGGATCTCTTGTAAATGAATTTCCAAAGAAGTTTGATTCAAACAATATTTTCAAATTGAGGTAGAAATGCCACTTGAAGAAAGTATAGATTTTATATAAAACTATTTTATACAATACAAATCGATTCCCGCATCAATTCATGTTTGAAAATTTATACAAATTGATTCACACATCGATTCATGAAGAATAGTTTTCAAAATTTTTAAAACTAAGGGTTAGGATTTTTATTTGAATCGATTCAGTAATTGATTCAATAACTAGAAATCAATTGTTCTGTTATAGTCCATTACAACTGCTATAAAAACCTAACTACCTTCCATGTTCATAACTAACATACTATTTTCTTTCTCCTTCAAGTACGAAACTCTCTGAGAAAAGTGCTGGAATAGATTTCTCTACCTCATAAGTTTTCAAAATCAAATTGAGCTCAAACATCTGCTGATATTCATCTTAGATAGTTTGAAAATTTTCTCTCAAACAATTGGTATTGTATCACTTACATTTACCTTGATTTTTCTTTTAAGATTTCTAGGGATTTAGAAATCTTATTTACGTTAGCAAGAACCTGTTCATTTCTTATGTTTATGTTTAGGTGTAGAAGAGCCTATGTTGAATCTTTTAGCATGTCAAGATCCCTATAATTCTTGTGTGTATTGTACTAGTAGTTCAAAAGCCTGTTAATCCTAATTATGTTTCTTTTAATTGAAGTGGTAATCCGGTTGAAGATTATCTAAGTAGAGTTGACTTCATCTGCTATTTCAGGTGAAGTTGAACTACTTTAAAAATTGTGGTGTCTTAATCTCTCTTTACTGTCTTACATAATTTTTTATTTTTCTACATTTTGCAATATTATTATTTCTTGCTACAACAATCTATGTTCTGGATGACATTCAAATATTACAATTGAATTATAAAATAATACTCTTGTTGTGATCACATAAAGATTTCAATTTAATTTTACAAAGGAGATCAATTCAATATTAAAAAGAAGTATAACATTCCCCTAAAGGAATAAGGGCAACATCCCAAGTTTTAAATTTTTAACTCTGATCGTGGGACTTGATAGAAAAATATTTCTTCAATGATATACTTCCTCACAAATAGCTCACACTCAACATATGGCACAATTTATTTAAAATAAGCCCCCAACAAATTAAAATATGTGAGGCTTATTTTAAATACATAATTACCAGAAACTTTATTTTTACTATCATACTACGTTTTGGTAATTACATTTTTTGTGACTGTAGAATCAACTAAAAAATTTATTTTAAAAATAAATTATGTAAAGAAGTAGCATATTTTGTACTCACACTCATATATATCATAATCCTATACCTACTAAATTTCTTATAACTATGTTTAAACAAGTCATTTCAGTGCCATATTTGTAGGGTGTATAAGACTTGTGAGGGAGTGGACTTTGCAAATAGCAAAACTCTTATCCTTAATGTCTTAAAAATAATTCTTAGTCTTTTTCCTTTTTGTTGCTTTTATGGATTCTTATAGGAAAGTTGGTAGCATTGCAGAGTAGGTAATGGAATCAAAAAATTAATTCCCATATTAAGTGTTTGGTTCACATGTGGTGGAGTCTATTATTGTTACTTGACCTTAACAAATTCTCCCATTTGATACCCTTTCTTCACCTGAGATATCAAATTACTTTACCCTCTAAATAAAAACATCCTCTCTCTCTTTCCTTCTCAATCTCACAAAGCGTCCACCATTATTTACTGTTATTGACCACCACCCACTATTACTACTGCCATTGACCACTACTCACCACCACTTTTCACTATTAATCAATGCTCACCACCACTTTCCATTGTTGACCATCGCTTACTACTATTATTGCCATTGACCATCACTTACCACCACCTTCCACTGTTGATTACTGTCCACTGCTATTATCACTATTGACCACCACACACCACCACCTTCTATTGCTGACCACTAGCTATTAGCACTACTATAATTGACCACCATCTACCACTACTACCACTGTTGACCATTGCCCACCACCACCTTCTACCATTGACTACTACCCATCATTACATTTCACCATCGACCACCACCCACCGCATTACCTACTATCATTTACCACCATTTATCATTGCCTACTACCATTAACTACCACCCACCACCACCTATGACCCTTGACCATAGCGTATTACTACCTATCATCATTGACCATTGACCACCACCATCTATGATCTTTAACCATGATCTATTGTGTTGACTACCACCTAACCAAACAACAAGAAAGAGAATCATAAACAATGTGATTTCATTCCCCCACTGAAGCAAACAAATTAAAAAATAACCATTACCATTACCCTTACTCCTCCTTATTTGATTCCATTTTCTTTCTATTTCTATAGATTGAATCAAATGGCCCTTAATTATGATGGAGATAGTAGAGAATGTGAACATAACATGAAACTCATTCACTACTACAACATGTTGAAGTATATGAAAGTGGACTTGGGTGATAATTATCTAATATAATGTGCTTTAGAGTCTCTACCTCTTCCATTTAATGTTCTCAAGACCTCCTATAATACCTAGAAAGGGGAATGGACTATGGGTCATGGATCAAGTTTTGATTATGAAATGGCTCATATAAATTAAAATTAAGTCCAGCTATTGGAAATTCCATGAACTTTGTAATTAAAAACAAGAGGAAAAACTTAGATGAGAAATCTTCTATGCTTTGGCATAAGCACTTAGGTCACATGTCTAGAGAAACGGTAGAAAGATTGATAAAGGAAGATGTCTTCATATTTGAGGTTGTAAAGTAGAGGTGAAATATAAGGCTAGATGGTTTCTAAGAGAATGGAAATATAGAGAAGTAGTACACCTTTTGTGTAAATTAAAGAACTCTATATACGGATTGAAACAGACCTCTAGACATTGATATTTCAAGTTTGATGAGATAATTACTTCTCTTGTTTTATTTTAGGGGGATGTTGTAGATCAATGTATTTACTTGAAAAACATTTGGGAGCAAGTTTATAATATTTGTGTTATATATTAATTATATACTTCTTGCATACAATGACATGAACTTTTTGATCAAGGCAAAACAAATGTTATCTAGTCACTATGATATGAAAGATCTTCGTGATCAACTTCCTTTTAGGCATACAGATTCGTCATGATAGATCTTGAGATATTCTTGGTTTATCTTAGAGGACTTACAATTAGAGGGTTCTCAATAGATTCAACATGTCTACTTGCTCCCATTCTGCTTCACCTTTCTAGAGACGAGTCTCTTTCAAAAGTCCAATATTCTCAAAATAATAAAGAAAAGATTGTAATGTAGTTGGTCCTATATGCTTTTGCTATTGGTAGCCTAATGTATGCTTAAGTTAGTACACCCCCTAATATTGTCTTTATAATTAGTGTACTTAGGAAGTACTTGAGTAATCCTGGATAGAGTCATTGGACAATTGCAAAGAAAGGTATAAAGTACCCATATGGTGCAAAGAACTTTATGTTCACTTAAAGAAGATCCAGTAATCTTATTGTTATAGGTTACCTAGATTTTGACTTTGCTGGCTATCCAAATAATAAGAAATCTACGTCTGAGTATGTATTCATGATGAAAGATGAGCTATTTCATGAAAAAAATGTCAAATAGGCAATCACGACTACCTTAACCATGGCGGTAAAGTATGTAGCATGTTATGAGGCTACTTGTTACACCATATGATAAAGGAATTTGATATCTAGATTTCATGTTGTTGAAAGTATCTCTAGACCCTTAACTATATATTGTGATAATATTGCTTTTGTTATGTTCTCTTACTAT
This sequence comes from Saraca asoca, assembly GCA_026873985.1. NCBI lineage: Eukaryota > Viridiplantae > Streptophyta > Magnoliopsida > Fabales > Fabaceae > Saraca > Saraca asoca. The sequence continues at coordinate 6,972 of JANHAO010019802.1, forward strand.
AATAAGAGCTCTAGTTGCACAAAGCATTTTGATATCAAATATTTGTTTATAAGAGAGAAGATTTATGAGTTTCAGACTCACATTGAACACATTTCATAGACTTTATATTAGCGGCCCCACTACCTAAAAGGCTTACCTACTAGAATCTTTCGGGATCATGCAAAACATATGAGTAGATTTAAGCCTTTTGATGTATCGAGTTAGTGGGAGATTTTGACTAATATAACCTTCTTGTTTTGATTTTATTTATGTTACTCTGGAGACTTTTACATATATATATATATTGAGACACTATGGTTTAGTCTCGGTTTGAGTTAAGATTATTAGATCTTTATTTAGTATATCATGAAGATGTCTAGACCATTATGAGAGTGAGATTATTGAATCTCTATCCCATATCCCACACAGTGATTAGTTAAAAGGAAATGTATTTATTTGCTATGTATGACATATGTATCCCTATCAAATGTGATGTTTTACATTGCTATCTATTTGTGATCTCATTTTACAACCTTTGGTTGAATAGTGCTAGATTCATACTTTAACATTTGTTGTTATGACCACAAGTTGTGACCTAAAGTATTTTCCATTCTATAAAACTTGAACTATATTGTTCAAGTGGGAGAATGTTGAAATAATTTTATGGACTAGCATAGTCTAGTGGTTTCAATTAAAACATGGATTATTAATATATCAAAATAATGTGGAGCATGTTATAGCCTGATATTATTTATTATGTTCTTATTGGGCTTTTAAGAGGGACTTAGACCATTTGACTTTGTTACCAATTACCATACATAGGCAACATCATTTTGATAGAGCTTCCTTATAATTTCTATTTGTATTTAAGTGGTAAATAATGTAGAGAAAATTAAGACATATTATAAAATTATTTCATTTTTAGAGAGAAAAAATTGGCCACTTGTCTCTCACTCCATAAACTATTAATAGACTAATATTTTGAAAACTAGACTAGACCGAACAATTTGATTGTTTCAGCCATTAATCATTTTCCTTTCTAGTTTGAATTGGCCCAAAAATCATTTTAGTAGTTGAAGCGGTCCAAATTAGAAAAAATTGAAAAATTGGTACTTTTTAAAAATCAATCAAAATTTTTTTCTTTTAGATTTTTTTTTTTTTTTGGGTTTGTCCAATCAGTCTTTATATAACTAACAACTAACAAAAGAAAAAATTTAACACTTAATTGACTAAAAACTCACTAATTTGTTTAATTTCTTTTAGTTTTTTTTATATAAAATATGAATTCATAAATAAAGTGTAGGTTAGCTATTATTTAATTTTTTTAATAAATTATTATAATTCTTTATTTATGACATTATATAGTTTGATCATTGATTTAATTGGCTAGACCAATCAAATCATGATCCGATGATTTTTTTCATTCACTGTATGATTTAGTTTTTACAACATTGTAATATGCTATTGTCAATGTAGGTTAATTAGTAATAAAATCTAATAGAAAAATGACAAAAAGTATCTGATTAGAAATAAAAAATAAAATCAGTATAATAATTCAATTCAAAGCTTTTAAGTTATAGGTATCTAATTAGAAATTAAGTGAAATTACAAGGAGTAAAAATGCAATTTTACGTTGTTTTAAATTAAAAATGAATCTGGTAGAGATTACCTTAAACAATTACAAAAAAAAAATAATAATAAAAAGCAGATAGTAACATTTTACAAATGTCCTTTTCGTTTCTTGACATGCGATTTTCAATCTTGAGGGTGGTATTTCAAAATTATGCTCAACTTGAATTTCAATTATGAGGAAAATATGCACAATATTATATTTTAATCTTTTTTTTTAACTAGTACTGGAGTAAGAGCTATGAATCCAACAAACCAAGAAAAATCAAATGGGTCTATTTAAACAACAAAAGGACAGGACTCGAATTCTCATCTACTTCAAACAAACCAAAACAAAGGCATAAAAAGGAGAAAAAAATAAGAATAAATATCTATTTTGGTCTCTTAATAATTTAATTTGTATTGATTTGATATTTTAAACTATTATAAAACTAATTTAATATTTCAGTTATTCAATTATACCTATTTAAATCATTTTGTAACTTCATTATTTAGATTCTTATAGTAATTTATGAGAAGAGGATTAATTTATTAACATGACAATATTATATTATTAATAGGTCATATATTCATCATTTTGATTCATGAAAATCAATATTATAATGATAATAATTCTGTTAATTTATATTAAATAATTTGATAACTAAATTAATACTAAAATTTTTTAAAAAATTGAACTTCATGATTATATTAGTACTAAAATTCTTTAAAATATTAAATTGATGCAAGCGAAAAACTAAAATAAATGTTTACTAAAAAAAATAATATAGGATAGAGAAACGCTACACTAATTTAGTAATTTGGATCAACTAAGCTGAAGACCAATTTTCTTGGGACGTTTCGTAGCGTTTGCTTTTATATTATCTTATGACAATGCAATACATTACCATCTACTTTACAAGTAGACAAGTCTACGAGGAAAAGACTGATCTCATTAGAAAAATTTCTCCTCTCGTCTTTTTGCTTCATTTCGGTTTCTTCTTCCTTAAGTTTTCTCTTTTTCGTCATCACAACACATAATATAATATACTAGTAAATATCTGCCTCCATTTAAGTGAAGACTTCATGCACTTATAGAAGTGAAAATTTGCATAACAAGAATTTATGAATTATTAAATCATGTTTAACTAATATAATTAGATGTAGAAAGTGAAATTTGTCAAAATAATGATTCTTATTTAATTTGAATTACTTCACATGAACACTTATAAGAAAAATTAATTATTCATGCACATTGTAGGAGTAGATTATTATTATTTTTTTTAAAAAAGAAAAGGAATGGATACAACTTTGAGACCATTTTCCCACTCCTCAAAAGGGAACTAAAACTCCATTTGCAATAATGCTATCATTCTCATAATTTCATCGTGGTGGGACAAGATATTTTATTTTAGCTCTCTTTTATGGATAGTTTTGATACGATGTTATCATTTTCTAACTTGACTTTTGGTCATAAAGCATATAAAATCGTGTTTGCTTCTTTTAATTCTATCTCTTTGGAAAATTTAGCACCTCTTTTTGTTAAGTTTTTTTTTTATACGAACTTACATAATTCAATAATAGATATATTTCATATAATATTCATAAATCTCATATTAATTAGATGTCAAATCATTTGGAGTATATTGTAATTAAGTCCAATTAATTGTAATCAAAATTATTGGGCTTATTATCTGCACTACTCATAAGTTGATACGATTGGGCCCTGTGTGTGGGCCTGTCATGATGGGTAGGCTTGACCCATTTCTATATATACACAGGGAGAGACTCCTATTCCTTTACATAACTCAAAGTACAGTTGCCCCATCGAGACTGTTATAGCGGGATTTGACATGGAATAGGAATAGTCTCTCTCCCCACATAGTTGGATTTAGGATCTGGAATGGCATCATCATCTTCTTCATTTCCAAGTATTTCTGAAAAAACCCAAATCCTAGATTGATTGTCTATTGTTACATGCCATACTTGGGATTAGAAAAGTCTCTTTCAATATTTAAAATCTCTTTCAATTGGTATCATAGCCAATATAATCTTGACTATGGCTATAATTTGTGATTATTGGAATTGGGTATGTTTATACATATCAAGCATAATTTCAAAAATTAGTCAAAAACCCTAATTTTCCAATTCAATCTAAATTAATTGATCAATTTTGAAATCAGGTTAGGGCTTTTATAGACCATGTTTCTTTACTAAAAAAAAAGCCACAAAGAGAGAAATTTCAAAAAGACATAGTTTTTATCCAAAGCCCAGAATTTTTGTTTACAATTGTGAAAATTGTTTGAGGGGTTTTGTAGAGCTTGTGATTTTGTATCTATGGGACCAAAATCACGTCTTTCTGATGAGAATTGAGAGAGAAATTAAGATTTTATCGTAACAACCAATTTTTCTTTCAAATGAAAACCCAATTTTGATTTGGTCCATAATTCTTGAAATTATTAGAGGGCTATTGTAGATCATGGAATTTTGGTTTCAATGACACTAAAATCATGTTTTTTGGTTAAGAAATGGAGGAGAAATTGTAAAAAATCCGTTAGCCTGAAATTGGATTTGTAACCAGGTTTCTGCAACCCAGCTGGAGGTGGGAGATGAACAACTCCTAGTTGCAACCAAGCCTACTTATAGAGGTAGGAGCGTGTGGGCACATGCAGACTTCCTGAGTGTCCTTTTGACGCACCATTTTCCTATGCACTCTACTCACTATCCTCTATTTTTTGGAAATTTTTTAATTAATTTTTAAGTTCCTAGAAATATTTCTTGTTTATTTTACCATATTTAAAATTACTAAACTTATATTGTAGTAATTGATTTTGAGCCTAAAATTTTTTGTTTCTCTTCCTAATAATTATAGGCTCATTATATATTGTATACTCTCAGATTTGACATATTGTGATTAATTCAATAATTTTGATATTATTATGTGAATATACTGTTATATAAGGTTGAAAATTATTAGTAAGTATGTAACATAATTCTGAGAGTTGCTTTGGGGTGGAACCAATTTTGAGGCACTTTATATAATTGCGATCTCTCCTTTGCGGGACCAATTATATTGAAGTGTTATAATGTGGATAAGGCTGTGACATTAGGAATTATGTTAATAATGTACTTACCCTATCAGTTTGTCCTTATTGATATAGTTTATAGTGACTTGTTACATGCATTAGAATTATGTCTTTAGAGTTCTTAGTATCCTATCAGTTTTGGCTTTAGGGACATGATTTCAATATTATGGAATCCTCTTATACATGATAATTTGGGACCCTTAGGTAGGATTATTATGTATGAGAGGGTTCACCTATGGATAATTGCTTATTTCTACATATGATTGACATAAAATCTCCCTTAATTTCTTCATTTCCAACTCTGCCTATGCAAATGAATACTTTGACAAAGCTGAATGGGACCAATTATGATAACTGGGTTAAGTATTTGAATTTGTTTCTTGTTGCCTCAAATGTGAATGTTGCTCTCACTGAGGATGAGCCTCCAAAGCGCACAGAAAATTCATCTGTTGCTGATATGAAAAAATACGAGAAGTGGGCTCATTCTAACAAAATTTGCTTAATAACCATGAAGTATAGCATGGACAAAACTATCAAGGAGAGCATTAATGAGATAGATAATGCTAAGGAATTTTTGAAGGCTATAGGTAAGAAATTCAAAAGTTTGATAACTCTAAAAAGGCCTTCTATCTTTCTCTGTTTATGAAGACTAAGTATGATGGTTTTAGTAGTGTTCGTGAACATGTGTTAGAGCTTGTCAACTGGTACAACAAGTTGAAGTCCAAGAAGGTAGAATTGGGAGAGGATTTCCTGATTTGACAAGTATTCAAATCTCTACCAGTTGAATTCGTTGTTTTGAAGGCCTCTTGTAATGCTCAAAAAGAAGAGTGGACTATTGATGAGTTGATATTGATTCTTACTTAAGAAGAGCAGATAATGAATAAGAGAAAGACCCACAACATTCACTTTACCATTCATAAAACTGATAATAAGAAGAAGTTGTGTAAGGGCAAGAACAATAAGCCACAATTTAAGAAGAAGTAGATTGAAAAGCCTAAACATCTTTCCTCTAGGCAACACTCCAGTGAATCTTCTAATACAACTGAAAATATCCTTTTAATGGAAAATGCAAGTTTTGTAAAGCTCCTGGGCATAAGCAAGCTGACTGTATGAAATTCAAAAGTTAGTTTGAGAGGAAGAAAGGTAAACACTTGACTCTAGTATGCTTTGAATTGAATCTTGTTAATGTTCCTTCAAATACATGGTGGTTAGATACTAGTGCAACTATTCATGTTACAAACTCCTTGCAAGAATTTAGAAGTCGGTAGAGGCAAAGTGACAGGGAGTTGTTGATCATAATAGGAAATGGTGTTAGTGTCAAGGTTGAATACATAAGAGTAGTATCTTTAAAGTTATGTATTGGACATGAATTAATTTTGAAAGATACTATTTATGTACCTTCCATGAGAAGGAATTTGATTTCTATTTCTAT
>JANHAO010019803.1:0-13087 GCA_026873985.1 Saraca asoca
GGGAGTTTGCTTAGCCTAAGGGGAGAAGAAAATTTTGAATTTCACAGCCCTTTGCTGCCCCTTAAGCCAAGGAAACCTAACAAAACTTCCTTATAAAATGGATTTCCAAATGAGAAAAGGAATATAAAGAAAGAGAAAGGAACAAGGATCCTCTAGATAGAGTTTTTTAGAAAATGAGGCTTCTTGATTTTGTTTTATGATTTTCATGATTTTGAACTTTTGGAGGATGGAAGTTTTTATACAGGAGTTTTTTTTTACTAACACGATATCCTAGAGTCTCAATGAATTATGGTAGATTTGACGAGAGAATGGAGTTGTGGGGGTTGTAATGAATTGGATGGGTTGGATATTGGATCTAGGGAAGATGTGTGTGTGCATTTATATTTACATATTAATATGATGTCATGTGATTAATTATTTAGTATTAGTTTTGGCTTTGAGATTGATATATGAGAGGGGAGTTATACATTGACTAGGCTGATGTTATGGATATTTTTTGGTACTATGCAAAATAGGCTAGTAAAGGCCTAGCAGTAGATGAATCCAAATGAGGAAAACCTAACCTACCCCAAGAGCTAAGATCGCTCAAGGGCACCAGATCACTAGCTATAAGCTTAAAGCATGGAACAAGGTAGAAGCCTCAACTCACTAGAAATAAGCCCCGACTCACATAGCCAATAGTTCACCCTGCACGAGCTCGCATCACCAAATGCAAGCTCAACATTGCTGGCCAATGACCAGTTGATCAGAAGTCCCAGCCCATAGGGTGCGGCATCTTGCCTAGCTAAAAGCTTGCTGTGGGTGAACCTGAAGTAGGCATCCTCTTAGACCCAACTTGTGGGGCCAACCTACAAGAAGCAACCTACAAGGGCTTATGCGTAGAAAGCAGTCTGCAGAAGCTGATTTGTAGAAGCCATACTTCTCAAATACATTTATTATTTGATGTAACAGATTTACAACTTAGTAAATTATATTTGTAACCTCCTAGCCTCTATAAAAAGGGGAGGATTAGATACAATAGATAGTCTGGAGAATACATACTGTAACTCTACCAAATTTTCCATAGAAATAAAATCATATGTGGACATAGGAATCTAAACAAACGATTTTAGCCAAACCACATTAAAATCTCTGGTATTCACCTTGTTCTTCCTCCTTTTTTCTTGTTCTTGTTATTTCCCTACATTTCTACAACTGGTTTACAGCTTGAGGATACAAGAACTATTTAGGTTGATTGAGATTTAGGGCTTATCAAATTTCACTATCAACATCTTGGTGCTAGAGGAAGGGCCCATGTGCTTTTTGGTTGCTTTTCTACCCAACTATAATGGTTAGAGGAAGAACCACCAGAAGCTCAAACACTCCAGTTAATTAGTCAGTAGATGCTCCCGTTGTCGATATCACTGCTAGTTTGGCCCCCAAAACTCATCGCTAGCCTACTGTTGTTCTAGAGCTGCTGAGGTGCAGATAGGTCACCAATTGTAGCAAATGTTCGAGAACACCATAAGAGAGTTAGCAGAGACGGTTAAAGTACTAATGTAAGCACAAACCCTGGGTGTATAAAAATATGCCAAGATCACTGCACAACTTTAGTAGCTATGTGAAAAAGACCAAAAGGAAAAGGTAGATAGGCAGATGCATCAGTGCTCTTACTCAGCTCACTCCACCAATCAGCGAATGAGATTAGGAGCTTACCGATCATGTGAGAATCATGATAGTCAACATTGTGGGAGCTTGCATTAAGCTGTGAGCTCAAACAAGACCAAACAAGGCCACACCTCAGGTCACTGCTCCCTCGACCAAGGTAAAAGGAGCTGACAATACTCCAACTAGTGATTTGAAATGTAGGATGCAATGATGAGAGAAGTGTTTCAAAGGATAAAGTAACTAGAGGAACGACCTCTAGCTCAAGATGATCAAGCTCGTCATGAGGGGAGCTCGCTGTTCTCCATAGAAATTGAAACATAACCCCTCCCTCACAAACTTAAAGTTCCCACGACTCCGCTGTACGATGGGGATATTGACCCATTCGATCGCCTGGATGCATTCAATGTCCAGATGGACCTTCAAGCAATCGATCCTTTAGTTAAATGTCATGTCTTCCTAGCTACATTAAGGGGCATACCTTGAGCATGTTTTAGAAGTCTCTTAACTTGTAGCATCAGCAGTTGGAAAGAATGTCAACAAAAATTTATTAACCAATATTGAGCGTTGAAAAGGCAACTCTCACCACCTTACCATCTTGTGATGATCTTTTAGCGTAAGCATGAATTGATGAAAGATTACATAACCAAGTTCAGGCACAAGGCCAATTTTGTAGAGACCTCTAAGGAAAATATCTTGACAGCTATCTCAATAGGCTCTGCAAAGATGAAAAGCTGTATAAAAGCCTATATGAGTCCCTGGTAAGAGATCTAGCTGAATTCTATGATCGAGCTGCCAAACAGATTAGGTGGGAGGAGACCTTTGGCACAAAGGAGTCCAAGCAAAAGGACGAGGTGAACAGCTCCACTCAAAGCAAGAAGAGGAGTGATGAGAGTTAGAAGGATGACTTCAATATCCAGCTCACAAAGATAGCGAGAACTCAGCAAGCTCAGCATCAAGGTTGCCATGAAAGCTACAACACTTTATTTGACACTCAAGACAAGATATTTGCCACAGAAAGAAATAGGGAAGATTTTGGGAAATCTAAGCCCTTGAAGGCCCTTACCAAGTTCAAGGACATGAGTAGGTTCTGTGCCTATCACAATGAGGTTAGGCATAACACCTCAGAATGTTGGGCACTCAAGGATGTCATAGGGGACCTCATCAAGGGAAGTCGCTTACAAGATTATGTGGTCTGACCCTCTGAACATTATCCTCGGTAGCCCCAATGGATCGTTGATCGTGAATAGGGCCTTTCAGTTATGACCATATTTTAATGTTGTAATGTTGTTTAGAAATCAGTAAAAATGCTTCAAATCTTTCTGTCTACTAATCCCTAGCAAAATGTTATACAAGAAGAAAGTTATTCTGTGTTGATGAAGTCAAACTTGATTTCATTGCTAGCTTTTTAGCTGAGGCACCTCATGTGCTAAATTCATTACCAGCTCGTTAGTTGAGGCACTGAGGTGCTAAAATAAACTCATTGCTTACCTGAGTAATAAGATTACTTTGGAACTGAGCAACGAGATTGCTGTTTCACTGAGCAATGAGATTGTTGTGGAACTAAGCAACGAGATTGCTATTCCACTGAGCAACAGGATTGTTGTGAGACTAAGCAACGAGATTGTTATTGCACTGAGCAATAAGATTGCTAGCAAAGTTAAACTCATACTGCCTACTGAGCAATAAGATTGTTGTGGTATAGCTCGTAAGGCATAGCTCTCATGAGACCTATTGCTCGCAACTCTCATGCGACCTATTACTCATAACTCTCATGCGACCTATTGCTCATAGCTTTCATGTGACTTATTGCTTGAAGCTCTCATGTGACTTACTACTAGGCATAACTCTGATGCAACCTACTTGTATACTATTCATCACCAACTAAGACACTCTGATACTCGAATTCATTACTAACCAAAAAATATGATTGATTGGTATCTAAACATTTCATTTAACCTTAATTTGCAGAAATTTAGGTTATCATCTATGATATGCAAAATATTCAACACAATATTCAAGAATCATGGAGAAAAGCTCATTCATTAAAGGCCCCACTTAACAAGATAAATTTACATCAGAAGATTCAAAGTACAAATCATAATAAGCTTATAGTTATCACATACTGAAAAGAAGGCTGGCTTCTAGGAGCCAAACTCTAACCAGCTAAAGGATTGACAAGCACACTGGCTCCTTAATCTCTTTCTTATCGTCCTCCAAAGCTAAAAAGCTCCCTCTCAGCTACCTCTTCCCTAGCACTAAGAATTCAAAAGAAGCAAAAGAACATGACTGGAAAGGCTAAATCCCACGACATAACTGTGAGGAAATAATCCAAGATCTGTGCAAGATCTTCTAAAATCCTTAAGGAAGAATTGCCTATAAAGACTTCATATGCAACAGGCCATATATGCCTTACCAAAAAATCAGACCATTAGAAACATGGAGGGCTTAGTTAAGGCACCTATCAGGTCACTCAGTGGAGAAGGAAGAAGTATTGCCCATGTCTTAAATAGACTAGCCTGGCCTCACTGAAAAGTCTAGAAGAAATCCAACTATTCTTAATCAAATGGCTTATAAGAAAATAAGGCTGTCATGCCAATAGCTATGAAACACGTATAGTAAGAAGTATAGCCTAAAGCAGATGAAATGATAGACTGAATGTAAAGACTTTGACTACATGACAATCCATAGATAAAGATTTTGCCATCAAAATACAACTCCTAGCTTGCAAAGTGAACTGAGAGTTCGGGGGCTAATGTTATGGGTATTTCTGGTACTATGCAAAATGCGCTAGCAAAGGCCCAGTAGTAGATGAATCCAAATGAGAAAAGCCTAACCTGCCTTAAGAGCTAAGATTGCTCAAGGGCACCAGATTATTGGCTACAAGTTTAGAGCACAGAATAAGGCAAAAGCCATAACTCACTAGAGATGGGCCCCAATTCACGTAGCCAACAGTTCGTCCTGCCGTGCTTGCATCACCAAATGTGAGCTTGATGTCACTAGCCATAGAATAGCAATGACCCCAGATCAGGAGTCTTAGCTCACACGATGTGACATCTCACCCAACTAAAGCTCGTTGTGGGTGAACCTGAAGCAAGCACCCTCCTAAACCTAACTTGTGGGGCTAACCTATAAGAAGCAGCTTACAAGGGCCTACAAGTAGAAAGCAGTTTGTAGAAGCCGATTTGTAGAAGCCATACTTGTCAACGACATTTATTATTTGATGTAACATATTTACAACCTAGTAAATTACATTTGTAACTTCCTAGTCTCTATAAAAGGGGGAGGATTAGATACAATAGATAGTCTGGAGAATACATACTGTAACTGCCAAATTTTCCATAGAAATAAAATCATCTGTGGACGTAGGAATCCAAACAAAGGATTTTAGCCGAACCATGTTAAAATCTCTGGTGTTCATCTTGTTCTTCCTCTTTTTTTCTTATTCTTGTTATTTCCCTACATTTCTACAACTGGTTTGCAGCTTGGGGATATAAGAACTATTCAAATTGATTGAGATTTAAGGCTTACCAAATTTCACTATCAACAGTTAAAGAATTGACCCTTGTTTAAGATTATATTGACCATACTCTATTTTGCACATATGAGTGCTCCTAGTTTATTTGAAATATATGTTTTTATAGCATAACATTTTGAAAGGAACCTAGTTGATTTTCAAAAATAGAATTACAATATAAGATTTAATTTGAAAAAATAGTATTAAACAAGATATTTTAAATTGTAGTTCTACATCAATGATACAGATGTAACATTTTAGGGCTTTTACATGTCATAATTGTATTGATACTTTTTTGTCACATTATTTTCATTTTTTCTCATACTTTTCACAACCATGACACATCCTAAAACTTATTTTAGATCACTAGTTGAAATATTAGAGCTTCGTGTCTTTTTAAATTGTTATATATTTTCTTTTTGTAGATAGGAGAGCAAATGAAGAACATGGCTCGAGGTGCTATGGATAATGTGAAGCACACACTTGGAATGGACAAAAATTGAAGCAAGAAGTGACTTGCTTCATATGTTAATTTGTTTGATTGCATTTGAAAAAATGGAGTTTATTTTCTTTTATAGTTATTGATGTTTCCTAGTTATTAAGTATAGAAGAGTAAGATGGCTTTTGATTATGGGTTTCCTCAAGTCAATTGTAATATCTCAACTTCCTTCTGTTCTCTTCGAAGGTTGAGATTTTGTCTTTAGCCAATAATGGCAAATGTAATGAATGCTTAAGGACATTAAATATGCATGCAATACAATTCAATTGCCTTGCAATTTATTTTATACTCCCTTTTGATTAATACGAGACTCAATTGTCTTCTTTGTGATTTGAATTTGTTATTTAGTCTTGCTTTATTACTTAACTAATAAATTGTAAAATAAATTATTTCACCATATTGCTCATGCAAAGATCCATGAATTTTCTATAAGACTAAGAAAATCATCAATAAGCTTGGACTTAACTACATAAAGATACATTCATGTTCAAATGATTGCATGCTTTATTGAGGGAGGATGCAGATAGAGAAGAGTGCAAGCCATATCAACCTCTAGATGGAAACCAAAGAGTAACAATAATGGAAGGGATACTTCTAATGACAGAAAGAAGGGGAAGAAAATTTACAAAAGTATTATGTTACTTTCCACCTAAACCACATTTAGACAGCTTGTTCATGTCAGCTAAAACTATGAAACAGTTGAAGTGGCATGATGTAGAGAGTAATAATGATGGTTTAATAGACATCCAAATGATTTTGAAGCATGGAAGATGTTTATTCATCATACCCTGAATTTTATTTAGATCCTTAAAATATGTGGCTTGGCCTTGCTAGTGATGACTTCAACCTTTATGAGAATTTGAGCACCCATTATTGCATATAAGCAGTTATTTTAATCCTTTATAATTTGCCTCCCCGGATCTATTTCAAGTAAACCTCCTTCATCCTTTCAATGATTATTCCAAGAAAGTAAATGCCTAGGAATGACATAAATGTCTACTTCCAACCCTTTATCTAAGAATTGTAGGAGTTATGGAATGATGGTGAAGAAACATATTATGCATCAACGAATAAAATGTTCAAAATGCATGCAACTCTAATGTGGAAAATGAATGACTTTTTTGGACTTGGAAACTTGCCTAAGTGGAACACTCACACTGGCTTGGCTTGCTCAATTTACAACTTTGAATTTGAGCTCTAGCATATTCCTTATAGTTAGAAGTGGTGTTTTGTGTGTCATCGACACTTTCTGGATGCATCTCATAGATTTAGGTCTAATAAGTCTCAATTCAATGGAAACATAAGGTTGAGAGACCCACTAAAAATATAGTCTAGTTCTGAAATTTTGGAACAGTTAGAAAATATTGATATTATATTTTAAAAGGTACCCAAGATGAAAGAAGGAGGAAAAAATATTGAGGTACATTGGCAAATGAAAGTAAAAAGTGACAATGAAAGAAAAAGAATATAGTTTTTCAACATTTATATTGGGAATTTGATTTGTTATGTCACAATCTTGATATTATACACATTGGGAAAAATGTGTGTGATAATATAATTTATATTTTGCTTAATGAATAAGGGAAGATGAAAGACCATCTTAATGCTTATAAGACCAACAAGCAATGAATGTAAGGTGAAATCTGTGGGCTTAGGAGAATGCCAAGTATACTCTGGCATATTTTGTAATGACAAATGCCTAAAAGGATTTATTTCTTTGTAGATTGAAGAATGTGAAAGTACCTATGGTTATTCAAGTAATATTTCAAGATGTATTGATTTAAGACATCATAAACTCTTTCGATTGAAAACCCATGATTCACGTATTCTTATGGAGTAATTACTATAATTGGCATTGTGCAATTTGTTTCTAGAGAAAGTAAATACAATTTTTGTTAAGCTATGTTTATTCTTTAGACAATTTTGTGGTAAATTTTTGAATCTAGTTAAGCTTTACACACTTCAACAAAGAAATGTACTCACACTTTGCTATATAGATATGTTATTTCCTTTATCATTTTTCACTGTAATGGTTCATTTGATTGTTTATCTAGTTAAGGAAGCAAAACGTGGAGGACCTGTACATTATAATGGATGTATTCCATTGAGAGGTACAATTATTTGTTTTGTTTAGTAGCAATTGGAATGCTAGCAATTAAATGCTAAGCTAATCATATTTGTATGTTTTACTTTGTACTCAATAGACACTTGGTACATTTAAAGTCTTATGTGAAAAATTGGACTCAACTAGAGAGCTTTATAGCCAAAGTTTACTTAGATAAGGAATGTCTTACTTTTTGATCAAGGTGTCTGGATGGAATTGAGACAAGATTCAATCAAGTTAGATGTGTTGATGAAAACTCTAATCAATGTGACTCCTATCAAGAGTCATCTATCTTTCCAAAGATAAGTTGATTAGTTGGAAAGGTCTTAACAATTGTGTTAGCATAAGCACATAGGTATGTATTATTGAATTGCACTATAACTAACCCATTCATTGAGGAATTGAGGACTTAAACAAAGAAATGACTCAAGATTCAAACTCGATTAGAGATAAACATAACAAATGCTATTAATAAAGAAGTTGTTGAATGGTTTACTTATCATGTAAGCCAAAATGTCTTTTTTAGTTTACATATTCAATTTTAATCTATGTAAATAATATTTTACGACATTTGAATCTTTATAGAGCATGAACATTGATAATTGAACAAAAGGTGTTTGCTAATTTAATGTTTTTGGTTTAAGGACCTCTTTGGCAAACCAAGAAGTTTAATACTTACAATATTAGTGGCTTCAAGTTTCACACAATTGATTGAGAAGAAGGATTAAAAACTCAAAATAGTGGAATTCTAAAATTACAAAATTAAGGTACTATTGAAAATTGGTTGATATCATTGGGTTAAACAAACATGGCCAATTTACTGTTGTCTTATTCAAATGTAAGTGGGTCAATACCAATAAGGATATAAAAAAAAAAGATCAATTACAATTTACTTCCTGTTAACTTCTCTTGATTGATCCACATTATGAACGTGAAGAGCATGATCCATACATATTAGCTTTTATAGGCATACATGGTATACCATGTGGATGATGAAGTGGAGTAAGATTGAAGTATTGTTATTCATTGAAAACTAAGGGATTTATTTGATGTAGGTGAGGAAGTTAAGGAAACATTTTGTGAGATTAAGCCACATATAGCATAAGACTTTTAGTTGTTCTTCTATAATGATGTTGTTGACGTCGGATTTCAGTTCGTGTGGAGAGTCCCGAAATCCGACCAATGAGAGGAGTTCGGGGATCCGATGCTACTTCTGAAGTGCAGAAGGAGATGCACCGAGAGGAAGAAAGAAAGGGAGGCGCAATGTTTTTAACATGGTTCGATTAAATCCGGGTGGAACCGGACCCTACGTCCACGATGGAGATTTTATTAATGTATTGAAAACTGATTTTAGTAGAGTTTTTGCTTACAGAGTTATTGGCCTCTTCCTCTTCTAACAATACATTCCTATTTATAGAGGAAAGAGGAGTTATATGCATTAATTACAAGCTACAATTGTGTTATATCAAAATATAAATGAGAAAGATAGTAAAAGACTACAATTCAGTTGTTGTAGAATATAGGCTGGAGGGTGGGTCCCCTTGGTCAATTGTGGACTTACGTCTGCCTGCATCTGTTTCCTGGCGCTGCTTTACCATGCGAGGTGCTTGGCATCCCAAACGAGGATTCCTGGCTTGAGGTTGTCATGGGAACCACTATAGCAAGGTAGCAGACTCGAGTAGGGTAGTTGACTTTTTGATGAGCTGGTCTTATGATCACCTCGTTGCATCGCTATCTTACGATGAGTGAGGCGAGGCTTGCTTTGTGAGATGGTATCAGGACGACTTCGCTGTGCCGCTATCCGACGAAGGGTGAAGCGAAGCTTGCTGGATGCCTTTGGCGAGGTGAAGGGCTTAACCTTCATTGTGCTCGGGGGCTCATTCTCTTGAAGCCGTTTTTTGCCTATAACATAAGCCCCTGCAACTCTCAGTTTGCTTTGCAGACTGGGAGTTGTAAGTTTTCCGAGGCTTGATTCGTATCTTCAGTTAGTGTCCTCCCTTGATTGAAGTGTCATGTCAGATGTCTTTCCATTCTTCCTTAGGCCATGCTTTCTCCTGTTTGCCATTTTTAGCCGTTGGCATGGCGTTGTCGCCCATTTCGGGTCGTTGGATAAAGATCAAGTTAGATACCTTTTGGATTCTTTAAAGGGCCGAGCGGGTCTTTTTATAGCCTGGGGCACTCTCTCTTTCACCTCAGAAGTTCGATGGAGGGAATTGATGAGCCTCCTACATTTTGGTGTCTCGACTTTCGATGAAGCTTGTCGAGACATGGATGGCCTATTGCAGAATGCCGAGAGACATGGATAGCTTGTTGTACGTGGCTCCGTCGTAGGATCTACCTGACGGGCTCTTGGGGGATCTTATGCTAATCTCGGGCCACCTCCTCCTAGCATTGCTTGTGGTGCTGCTGCCTAGCCAGCTAGCTTCTATGACTTTTTGATTTGCTCTAGGCCTAGCTCAGGGGGACGCATCGGAGGGAAATAAGTAGGAGCAGCTTGGAAGTCGCTATCCTTCCTACAGGCATGAGCTTGGTGACTGGCCTTCTGCTCTTTCTTATAAGAATGGTTGTGCTGGGTCTTTGAGCTTCTTGCCATTGTTTCTGCACTTCTTCTTTTGATGTAATTTTACCTCGCTGGACGAGGTATTTTTGCTGTATGAGCTTTTCTTCTTTCAAATGCTGCATGGGATGCTTCGTGGATCAATGTATGTAAATCTCTGATGATAAATAAAATGCTCTTTTGGCCAATCGACTGTGCTTTATTTTTCTGGTTGCTCAATCTATTGTGAGTGAGAGTGGGGTCGCATGCAAGCAGTGTCTGAGAAATCTCATTCAAGACATGAGAACTTGCCCGCATGAGAGTTACGGGTAGTCAGCTGTATGAAATCTGCAACGATTTAGTTTTAGCATCTTTGTGCTATAGTGGGCTGGTGGTTAAGATTTTATTTTGTTATGGCGAGGTGAAAATTGTTCACCAAAGTTTTGTTTTCGTTATGGTGAGGTGAAAACCATTTACCAAAGTTATTTTGTTGAGGTGAGGTGAAAATCGTTTGCCAAAGTTTTGTTTTTGTTGTGGCGAGGTGAAAACCGTTCATCGAAGTTGTTTTGTTGAGGTGAGGTGAAAATCATTCGCTGAAGTTTTGTTGAGGCAAGGTGAAAATCATTTGTCGAAGTTGTTTTGTTGAGGTGAGGTGAAAATTGTTCACTGAAGTTTTGTTGAGGCGAGGTGAAAATCGTTCGCTAAAGTTTTGTTGAGGCGAGGTGATAATCGTTTGCCGAAGTTGTTTTATTGTCGGGGAACTCATTCCCTTGGTTGTAATTCATGGAATGTGGCTCATTTCAGATGTATCGACAGGGTAGGCCTTGCGCCATCTCACCCCTGGATGAATCTTTGCAATGATGAAGTGAAAACTTTCTATCTAGACAATGCTCGGTCAATCGACAGTTTACATTGATTTAGCATACAACAGTTGACACAATTAGTCACCATTGATAACAGATAAGCATTACAGGATCAAAATATGGTTCTGATGGAGGGCTCAGGCTCTTGGGTGAAAACTCACTGAGCTTGCTAAGCGCGCTGTCTAGGCGATCTCACCACTTAATCCTGTAGTCAGCCTTTTCTGATAAGGTCTTTAATGGCATCTTTTAGCGCTCAACATTCTGAGGTGGTATGTCCAGCCTCATTGTGGTAAGCACAGAATCTGCTTGGATCTCTAGACTTGGTAGTGGCTCTCATCGGTCTTGGCCTTCCAAAGTCCTCATTATTCTTTTTCACGGTAAAAATTTTATCCCGTGTATCGGATAGGATGCTGTAGGTTTCGAAGCGGCCTTCGAGTCGTCGAGGCTTCACCTTCTTCATGAGACGAGGAGTGGGGTCATCATGACTCTTGCTACCCATTCTTTTGCTCATGGTGGGACCACTGGGGCCCGCTTTATAATTGGGTTCCTTCATTCTGAAGGTTTCTTCCCATCTTATTTGTTTAGTGGCTCACTCGTAGAATTCAGTGAGGTCTTGAGCTGGGGACTTGTAGAGGCTCTAGTATAATTTTTTGTCTTTGCGAAGTCCTATTAAGATAGCTATTAGAATGCCCTCTTCTGAGGGATTCATGGAGTTGGCCTCATGCCTGAATCAGGTGACATAGTCCTTGAGCGGCTCATCCTTGCACTGGAAAATCATTGCAAGATGGCAGGGGGTGCAAGTTGCTTCTTCAGCGCTCGATATTGGTCGATGAATTTGCTTTGGCATTCTTCCCAACTGTCGATACTACGAGCCGGGGGGTTGCTGAACCTTGCCTGAGGCGTTCTCCCTAATGTGATAGGAAAGACGCGGCACTTCACCAGGGGATCAGTCATCTGGAGGTCCATTTCGATATTGAACGCGTCCAGGTGATCGCTCAGGTTGCTGTTCCCATCATACAGTGAGATCGCGGGCACTTTGAGTTTCTGTGGGAGAGGTCACATCTCGATCTCCATGAAAAATGGAGAGCTTTCCTCGTGGCACAACTGATGGCTCTGAGGTTACAGAGGCTCTTCTAGCCGTTCGAGCCTGTGGAGGATCTCCTCCATTGTCAGGTTCTGTGTCTCAGACTGAGAGGTGGAGCTTCCTACTCATTGCGAGCCCCCAGTTGCTGACTATCATAATCTTCATTGGTTTCTTTTTTAGCTTCTTTGCGAAGTTGCTGGAGCTATGCTATGAGTTTTTCTTGTCTCTACGTGCTCTGAACTTGGGCTTGCGCTAGCGCTTTGACGATTTTAGCCAGTTCTCTTACTATGCTTTCAAGCGTCGGACGAGGTTGGCAGGGCGTTGGTGCCTCTTGAATTTTAGGAGCAACAGTAGACTGTTGGTGAGCCCCCACAATAGGGGTGTCTATTGGCTGGAGGACTAGAGTGGTTGAGCTCTAAGTGGTTCTTCCTCGTGCCATTGTTATGCTAAAATGAAGAGTTCATAGAGCAGACGGTCCCCACAGACGGCGCTAAAGTGTTGGTGTCAGATTTCAATTCGTGCGAAGAGTTTTGGAATCCGGCCAACGAGAGGAGTTCAGGGATCCAATGCTGCTTCTGAAGTGTAGGAGAAGATGGATCGAGAGGAAGAAGGAAAGGGAGGCACGGTGTTTTTAATGTGGTTCGGCTAAAGCCAGGTGGAACCGAACCTTACGTCCATGGCGAAGATTTTATTAATGTATTGAGAACTAATTTTAGCAGAGTTTCTACTTACTAAGTTATTGGCCTCTTCCTCTCCTAACAATACATTCCTATTTATAGAGGAAGGAGGAGTTACATGCATTAATTACAAGCTACAGTTGTGTTACATCAAAATATAAAT
>JANHAO010019804.1:0-13075 GCA_026873985.1 Saraca asoca
ATGGTTCATGAAGTGCTTAAGGTAAAGGAGACCTCTTTCTCTAGTGGTGACATCACTGAGGCTGTCTGGGGATTGTTTGACAACGGCGTTTCCATCATTTTTGTTCCATATATGGCAACAGGACAGGACATGACACATCAGCCTTTTCTTATTTCATACCTTATTATCAAAGATAAAATCTATCTTATTTCCACAAAGACTTTTGGGAATAATAAAAGCTAAAAAAATTAAAAAAATATATAAATCTTGAAATTAAGTATTACAAATTTACATATAATCATCAAGTAATCTCAAACATAAATAAATAAACCTCTAAATTCTCATATAATCAATAAATATTTTAAATTTTTTATCTCAAATTGAGATGCTCCTCCATTATTTAATTGTTTATGATATTTTATGCATATAAGATATAATAAATTCATGAGTATAGAGTTTGAAAATATCTAAATATTTTTATTTAAAATATATTACATATTATAAAGTAAAAATAAAATAATATTTCTTAAATCTCAAGGCAAGATAGGGCGCGACAATACAAAAACTATGATTTTTGCCCCATCCCAAAATTTGAAACGGGGCATACCTTTGCCCCATCCCCACATCCCATGGGGTAATCCCCGCAGGGATCCCAAAATTTGGGCAAATTACCATCCCTACCTTAAAGCATTTTGCATCTAGCAAAATTCTTGTGCAAACCATGTTTACATGAATTATATAAATGAAATCAATCATAAATTGTGTAACTTTATGATTAATCTAGTCTAAATAGTTTCTAGTATTGACAATCTTTTTTTCTTTGTTATGTTTGCGCATGCATGAGTGTCACAAGTTAGTAGCTCTCTATTCAAAATCATGTAGTGCACGCCACTAACTCTTAGCCAACATCTAATCTTCTAATAAATTTGAACCACACTTGGATAAATAAATTGGACATTGTGGATTTTATTGTCCATACAACCAAAACCCTATGCGCAACATATCCATAAGTAAATATAAGTATGTAGTTGAAGCATCAACGCATACCAAGTCTTAAAGAACGTGCTACACAAGAAGTCTTTAGCATATATAAAAAGGGACTCTTTAAAACAAGGAGAGGGATAACTCCATTTTATTAATATATATCTTATTACATAGTTTTGAGTGTGTAGGAGGAATATCTAGGCCACCACATTCTAATCCTTAACCTATGCCACAAGCCCATCTAGGTCTAATGTGTCTTTTCATATGAACGTGAAGATAAAAATTCAAGAATTGTAATTATGTACTTTTCTACTCGTACTGGACAAATGATTTATGCTAAAGACACAAATACCCCCAAAAACGGGAAAAATATGGAAAAATAATACATAAGTGCATTTGCTTTCAAATTCGCATCATAGAGCCTCTTCTTCATGCTTGATTTTTTTGTCAAGTTTCATCGAAAACCAAACATGTTTGCCTACCAAACTAGTTCACAAGACCAATTTGTGACATATTGAAGCCTCAATTTGACACAATTTCTATAAAGGTTTCTCTTATTGAGTGTTAGTTTCTTGAATCTTCATGTGGGCCTTGTAATTGCTCCACTTAAACTTCTCCTTCGACCACTCTGTGCTTGTCTCTTTAAGCTAACATCATTCAAGAGGCTTTAATAAATGACACCCAAACCTGACAAAGCTTTTAGGATAGTCATTAGTCTATTGCTCCTCAGCTCCTCCATTGACTTCCTCTTGCCTTTGTCTCTTTGAACTTGTACTATTAAGCATTTGCTTCCCCCACAACCTTTGGGTAGTTACCTCCACAACTTTGTTATCTTAGGCTTTACCACCATTATACACTTTGTGATCTACCTCTGTAAACTCTACTTTGTTGTCTCAACATAAACTCATGAGCCATTGTCTCCACAACTCTTTGATTATTTTGTTGCCATTATAACTTCTCCTGTTCTACTACCTCTACAATATTTGGGTTATTACCTTCGTAACTTGTGCTTGCCTCACTACCTATATAGCTTGCATGCATACTGTCCCCACACAACTCTCAATTCACTACCTTTATAACTTTGGTGTGTGCTAATTTTATACATTGTGCATTTGCTTGGTATTTTGGACGTCTATTGATAGATAGACCTACATCCAATGTCCCATTCCACTAATGTGAGAGACGCAAATCTAATGTTTTGTTCATATGCAAGTCTATTCTTAGGTAACAAAATATCGCTTGCTTGCAAGTCCCACTCCTTGCTCACAAGTCTATTCACGTCTGACTCAATCAATCCATTATACTTCACTATGCCACTTTCACACTTGATCAAATCATCCTAACTTTCTCTAGGTTGACATCATCATGGTATCTCAACCATCATAATTTTTTCAAAGTTGATGCCATCTAGCATCTTGGCCCTGACAAATCCTTTTAAGTTTGCACATTCAAGTGCTGGCATTTTGAAGTTGATACAATCTTGTATCTTGGCCTTCACAACCATTCCTACGAAAATCAGTGCCCTATCTCAGCACTTCTCAGTCAACATCCTTCAATGTCTAGGCCCTCAGAGCCTAATTTGAGTATATCCTCTTGATGAATCCTTCTTCAAGTGCATCCTCTTGATGGCTCCCCCACATTAATGGCTTGACGGGGTTAAGCATAGAGCATCCTCCATTGTAGCTTGAGCTTCATTTTACTTGTGCACGAGTAATTGTGAATCCCCTAGTTATCAACACAAAGTTTGTCTTGTAACTATGTAGTGCTAGCCTACTACTCCTTTAGTCATTGTTGCTACTCTGTCAAGTGACTATGTAGCTCTAGCTCACTACATTTCGTATCATTGTCACTTATCATGTGACTATGATATACTAGCTCTCTAGCATCTTGTCTCAAATCTTATGGATGAGCATTGTAACTCACTCATTACACTCACATGATAATGCACAATCGATCCCTCTTAAACTATCTCTTTCCCCTTTGGGTTTACTCCTTCGAGTAGGATTTATGCCCTCTGACATGATTTTGGACTCCTCTAATAAGATTTGTCTACTTAACACATCAGAAAAGTGTGTCCTTCCGCAAGATGTGTTAACTACCTATTGTGGCCACGCTTTCATGACTTCACCCTATAGGTTTCAATGGTAGCTTATAGATCCTTAATGGATGTGTTCAAACTTTCTTTACAAGACTAAGGCTTTTCCTGAGGCTTCCTCCCGCTAGATAAGCCATTAATTCACTTATTCTCTCAAATGGTTTTACATTCTTTTGAATGCTACTATAAATAAATGCATAATTAATGTCCTATGTTGCACAACAAGTCCACTAACTTTTGCACATGCTTGCACTAAATGCACTATTAACATTCCCTCAAATGTAATATCTCACACACTAGCCCTTGAGTTGCTCAAACCTTTTGCAACCCTCTCGATCAAGTCCTTAACACCATTTATATGCTATTTCGACAAGTGCTTGCTTCACTCCCGAGCTTCATATACTTTTGACAAGTTGAATTTACCCTAATCATGGCCCACCCGATCTACTCTCTAGCACAATTGGACTTTGATACCAATTGTCATAGGTTGGTAGCTCTTTAGTCAAAACTGTGCAGCACATGTCGCCAACTTTTGGCTAACAAGCCAGCCTTTCAATAAATTCGAGTAAAACATAGATAGATAAATGAAGCATTGTGGATTTTCTCACT
Organism: Saraca asoca; assembly: GCA_026873985.1. Taxonomy (NCBI): domain Eukaryota; kingdom Viridiplantae; phylum Streptophyta; class Magnoliopsida; order Fabales; family Fabaceae; genus Saraca; species Saraca asoca. The sequence continues at coordinate 3,668 of JANHAO010019804.1, forward strand.
TATACAACCAAAATCCTATGCACAATATATCCACAAGCAAACATGAGCATGTAGTTGAAGCATTAGCACATATTAAGTCTCAAAAAACATGCCATAGAAAACCTCTAGTGTATATTGAGAAGGGACTTTTTAAAATAAGGAGAGGGACAATTCCATTTTATTAATATATGCTTTTTTAAATAGGCTTGAGTCTGTAAGGGAAGTCTCTAAGCCACTACAATTTGATCCCTAACTCATGTCATAGTGCCCACCTGGCTCACCGAACGCACCCCCTTAAAAGGCATTCTAGGCCAAAGCCCTAATACCAAAAGTAAACACATTTTTTCTGAGTTAACATAAAGGCCTTTCTTCTAGCTCAGGGAAGAGTTCTAATGCATCATCTCATATACACACAAAGATAAAAATGCAATGATTGCAACGTGTATTTTTCTACTTGCATTGGACTAACGATATATGCTCAAAAGGCATAAATACCCCCAAAATGGAAAAAAATATAAAAAAATAATATAGAAATGTATTTGCTCCCAAATTCACACCACAAGGTCTCTTCTTTATGCTTAATTTTCTCATCAAGTTTCATAAAAAATTGAGTATATTTGCCTACCAAACTAGTTCACAAGGACAATTTATGACATTGAGGAAAGCCCTTGGCTCTCTCAAGGAACTGTATTCAATATCTTTATGAAAAGGTTCAATTAAGATAGCATATTTTACATTTATCTTAGGTAACCTTGTGAGCAATCTTGTGGTTTCAAAGAGCCTCTTTGGCAACACAAAGAAAGAAAGAAGGCAACTAAAATAGACTTTTAAGGAGATTGTAGAAATTCTTAGTACCCTAAATATTGCTAAGTTAATCCTAATACTTAAACCATTAGATTCTCAAGGCTTCAAAGGAAAACTTAATAAATTGTTTAAAAAAAATAGACATCTTTTGTGAAGACCTTATTAATAAAAGATTGGAACAAAAAGAGAAAAAGAAAGCCACTGTGAGTGATAATGGGAGAATGGATAAGTTAAATGTGTTATTAGAGTATAGAAGTGATAATAAAGACAACAGATTCAACAAGCTTCCTAGAAATGTCATCAAAGGGATGCTAAATGTAAGTTAACTCTTGCCGTTCTTATTTCTTACCATCTTACCTATGGAGGCATACATTATAAGAAATTCATCATTTAGCAATAGAAAAATCCATCGATAAAAAAAAACATATTCCATCCATCACTACATAATATATTAATGGATTTAGAAACGGACGCTCAGGAGTCAATAAAGTGAGCATTGATAATAAAATTAGAGATAGCTTAAGGTATTTTGTCGCTAAAATCTATCAAAAAATCAATCATTAAATGTCAATCTATTGATAACCAATTTTGAAAGTGATAGACAATGAATTAACTATAGGACAAAAATTCCATCAATAATTTTTTAAAAAATTAACATTTCGCGACAAGTTATCACTCATAGTGATTTGTCCCTATCCGTCAGTAATTTTGCCCCTATTTTGAGTAATTCTAGAAAATAATTTGGTTGTTTAACCCAATTTCTTTGCTAATTCCATCACAAATCTAGGAAAATATACCAAAATTTTGGTTGTTTTTTAGATCAAACTAAGTAACAAACACCCTGCAAATTCATTCCAACACCTATTCAACATACAACACAGAATATTACAAAAAATAATTTATTAATTATCAAATTATTATTCATCTATTCACATTGGCAAAAACTATTACTATTTGTAAACTCTTACATAATGAAAATTCAAATTCCAACTAAGATAAATAAAATCCTAGAGATCACTCTTAGTCTTCTCATCATCCCCTTATTGCTCATCTGTTCTGCCTCTAGAGGTGGATGGTTGTAGTTGCTATGTCCTAAAAGGAGGTGGTGGATGTCTGCCATTAGGAGAATCTTGGGCCCTTAACGTTGCAAATAATTGTTGGAAGTAGCTACTATGATGCTTAATCATAGTCTACTAAGTATTAATCTACTACTTTTAGGGAGTGATGACCTCTTCATTTCTTACATTCTTAAATTGTGCCAATGTAAGCTCTTCATTTAAGTGCTAGATGGTCAGGTGCAACTCTTCAATTTGGCACTACATGGTCTATAGTTAAAACTATTAAGACAGGGCAACCATGATAGATAAAGGTCCAAAAACATTTCAACCCTCTAAACCCATGCCATAAATGCAACCCTTCTTGTTTTATTCTTTGGCCACTTCTATCCATATCGACCTGTTATCCACTTAAGTGTCATTTTCACCATCAATTGAAACAAACGCTTAGGAAGACTGAGCCTCTATCATCCTCTCATAGTCACCCTATTTACCCATAAAACTAGTTAAACACACATTTCACCAACTACATATCAAAGAATAAATAAAATAGGATACAAGGTGACACTTGCAGAAGTCCTTTGCAACCTCTCATTAACAAATTCTATTGGCTCCTCTTGGATTAAGTCCTCAAGAAGACACCATCAATTTGCATGTGGCCTAATTGTGCTACCTGCATTTACAAAAAGCACAAAAATAAGATACATTACCATAGTTGCCATTCGGAATTGCATACAATAGAAAACCAAAATGCATTACTCACCATTTTTTTATGCTCAGACACAAAGATCAAACTCTGAATGTGTAAAGACCCACTAGTAGCATATGCCATATTCTTCTTATCTAGTTCTTGCTTTTTCTTGAAGTCTTCACTCTCCCACTATTGTTGAAGACATGTGAAGATGTGATTAGGTATCCAGTCAAGCTTTCTTGGGAAGCCCTTGCAAGTTTGATCCATCATGCCCCTATAATTAGCCTTGATCTTGTGTGTGAAGTTTTTCTTGATGAGGAATTACAGATTGGGCTTCCACTCATACATAGCCTGCAATAATGACGTTATTTTAAAATACATAAATTCTAATAATCTAAACTTCAAAGACTAGGTACTCACACTAATTAACTTGATACTTTTCAACCAATCCTTGAACCATGAATCCTCAAGAAATTAGAAATAGCTTGTGTATGTGAGGGCTAGCTCTTAAAAGGAAGCTTGAATCACCTTTGTTATGTCCCATGAGGTAGATTTAGCAATTGACCTATAATTTAATACATAAAGGATAATGTAAAAGATACTCAATAATAGAAATATCACTAAATATATAAAATATACTTATGAGTCACCCTCAGCATGCACTCGAACCCATCTATCAGTGGGATCTCTATCCCATGGTAAAATAAGGGGTTAGCCTAGATGAGTCACCTAGATACTAGCCTACTTAAGACCCTCATGAGAAGACTTTACACTTTGTGGAGGAGGTTCCTTAGTAAGCTACACATGACTAGACGCCTGTCGTGGTGAAGTCTGTGGCTAGTTACAACTACGGCAACATTGGTGTCTATGGGATGGCGTGATGCTCTGGGTGGCCAAGGACAAAGGAGTGGTGGCCCCATTACAACTTCTAGCCCTAAAACCACCCCTAGAACTATTACCTCTATCCCTACATCCCGAAGACATCCTAAACCAATTGGCATGCAAACCAATTCAACCCATTATTAAACAACCTAAAATTCATTTCATTCTAATTTAATCAATATTCAAATCAAACTTGACATTATTCCAATCCCAAATTACATACAAACCAATTCAACCCATTATCTCACAAATCCAAATTCATTTCATTCCAATTCGATTAACATTCAAATCATTCTAATTTCAAATTATATGCAAACCAATTCAACCCATTATCCTATAAACCAAAATTCATTTCATTCTAATTCAATCAGCATTCAAATCAAACTCATCATTTATTCCAATCCCAAATTACATACAATCCAATTTCAACCCATTATTCCACAAATCCAAATTCATTTCATTCCAATTCAATTAACATGCAAATCATTCTAATTCCAAATTACATACAAATCAATTTAACCTATTATTCCACAAATCCAAATTGACCTTATTCCAATTCAATCAACACTCAATTCAAACTCACAATCATTCCAAACCAAAATTACATACAAACCAATTCAACTCATTAGCAAACAAGCCCAAATTAATTTCATTTAAATTCAATCGATAATCAAATCAAATTTACCATCATTCCAATTCAATTAGCATTCAAATCAAAATTAACATTCAAATCATTCTAATTCTAAAGCAATCAGCATTTAAACTAAACCTAAATGTTACAAATTCCTAACTAAACCCTAAATTTAAAAATTCAAACCAAAGTTACAATAAACCAAGATTTAAGATTATAAAACTTCCCTTTTTTTAGTTGCAAGCAGCAGCAACACTCTCTGGTGACAGTGGCATGATGATGGAAACAACTAAAAATAAGCTTGCATCAAGGTTGTAGCTGAGTGAGAGAAAGAGGAAAGGGAAGGCCAAATCACAAAAGTGAGGAGTCTGTCTCACAAATAAGATATATTTTTAGGTTTTTGACAGAATCTGCAATGGATTTTTTTTGCCACTAAACCCAATTTGTGAAATGGTGCATTCCATATTAGCAATAAACATAGCAACAAATTTCAACTAATCCATCAACCAATCCATCACTAAATAGGCAAAAAATAATTTCTTTTGGTGAAAATTTAAAAAAAAAAAAATTCAAACTCTGTCATTAATTCCATCAATAACTTGAAATTGAAAAGCCCCACTTCCAAATTTTGACAGTAATGCACAAAAAATTTAAGCCAATTTTATTTACAGAATTAGCAATGGAAGTGCTCTTTTTTGTCACCAATTTTGTCGCATGTTTTTGGAAATAATTGAGCCAATTAGAGCATTGTTTGCTGACTGAATATCTATCAATATGTCCATTGCAAAATTCATTTAGTAAATAGTTATTAACGATGTAAGCCCCAAATCCCAATCAACAGGAATAGTTCTTGTATCCCCAAGCTATAATCTAGTTATAGAAATGCAAGGAAACAACTTAGGCAAGGAGAAAGAGGAAGAACAAGATGAACACCAGAAGCTTTTTAATGTGGTTAGGCTAAAACCAAACAATACTGGTCTCTATGTCCATGGTATTATTTTATTTCTATAGAAAATTTGGCAGAGTTACGGTATCTATTTTCGGCCTCTCCTATTTATAGAGACTAGGAGGTTACAAGTGTAATTTACTAAGCTATATTTCTGTTATATCGAGAAATAAATGTATTTGACATATGAGACCCTACAAATTAGCTTCTGCAGATTACAGGTAGACTTCTATAGATTACTTTCTATGAGTGAGCCCCTGTAAGCTACTTCTTGTAGATCGACCCCACAAGTTAAGTCGAAGAGGGTGCCTGCCTTAAGTTCACCCATAATGAGCTTTTTTGTTGGGCAAGATGTCACGTCCCGTGAGCTGGAACTCCTAATCTGGGGTGGCTGCTGGTCTTTGGCTATTGACATCGAACTCGTGAGCTCACATTTGGCAATGCGAGCTCGCGTAAGGTGAACTGTTGGTCAAACAAACCTAAGGCTCATTTCTCAGCGAGTTGGGGCTTCTATCTTATTCTGGGCTCTAAGCTTGTAGCTAGCGATTTGATGCCTTTGTATGGTCTTAGCTTTGGGGTAGATTAGGCTTTCCTCACTTAGACTTATCTGCTACTGGGCCTTTATCAGCCCATTTTGTGCAGTACTTGAAAATAACCATAACATAAGCCCCTAACTCTTAGTTCGCTTTGCAGACTGGGAGTTGTAATTTGATGGCAAAATCTTTATTTATGGACTATTGTGCAGTCAAAGTCTTTACGTTCAACCTATCATTTCATCTGTTCTAGGTCATACTTCTTACAATATATGTTTCATAGCCATGGGCATGTCAACCTCATTTTCTTCTAAGCCATTTAATTAAGAACAGTTGGACTTCTTATGGACTATTCAGTAAGGCCAAGCTAGTCTATTTAAGACATGGGAAATCCTTCTTCCTTCTTCGCTGAGTGGCCCGATGGGTGCCTTAGCTAAGCCCCCCATGTTTTTTATGGTCTATTTTTTGATGAGGTGCGTGTAGCCTACCATATAGGAAGTCTTTATGGACAATTCTTCTTTGAGGACCTTAGGAGATCTTATACAGATCTTGGATTATTTCCTCATGGTTATTGGATGGAGTTCAACCTTTCTAGCCATGTGTTTTGGCTTCTTTAGAATTTTGAGTGCTAGGTAGAAAGCTAGAAAGTTGCTTTTAGTTGAGCAGGATGATAAGAAGAAGATTAAGGAGCAAGTGTGCTCGTCGATCCTCCTGCTAGTTAGAGTTCATCTCCTAAAAGCTAGCTTTCTTTCCAAAATATAATAGCCGTAGGCTTGTTGATTTGTACTTTGAATCTTCTGATGTAAATTTACCTTGTTGAGGCTTTTAATGAATGAACTTTTCTTCATGACTCTTGAATGTTACATTGGATATTCTGTACATCATAGATGATAACATAAATTCCTGCAAATCAAGGTTAAATGAAATGTTTAAGTAACCAATCGGTCATATTTGTCAATGAATCTGAGCATCAAGTGCCTCTATTGATAATAAGTATACAAATAAGTTGCATGAGGCTACACCTAATGAGCTACACCATAGCAATCTTATTGCTCATATGAGTAATGAGTTTATTTTAGTGCCTTCATGCCTCAGCGAGCCCATAGCTCTTGTTGGATTTAAGTTTATTTTTGCACCTTCATGCCTTAGCTGAAAAGTTAGCAATGAACTTAGCACACAAGGTGCCTTAGCTAAAAAGCTGGCCATGAAATCGAGTTTAACTTTGTTAACACAGACTAACTTTCTCCTTGTATGACCTTTTACTAAAAGTTGTCAAACAGAAAGATTTGGGGCACTTTCAATAACTTCCAAACAAGATTACAAAATTAAAATATGGTTCTAATTAAGGGCCCTTGCTCTCGGTCGGCAATTCGCTAGGGCTACTAAGGTCACTGTTCAGAGGGCTGGACCACATAATCTTGTAAACGACCTCTTTTGATGAGATCCACTATGGCATCCCTAAATGCCTAGCATTTCAAGGTGTTATGCCTAACCTTGTTGTGATAGGTGCAAAACTTATCTTTGTTTCTGAGTCTGCTAGGAGTCTATAAGGGCTTAGGCTTTCTAAAGTTTTCCTTGACTCTTTTCGCTACAAAGATCTTATCTTAGGTATCAAATAGAATGTTGTAGCTTTCATGGTGACCTTGATGCTGAGGTAACATGGCCCTAGGCCTCTTTGTGAGCTAGCCACTAGAGTCATCCTTCTGACCACCCTCACCATTCCAATCATTGCTCCTCTTTTTGATGTTGTCTGGCTGATCGAATTTCCTAGGGCCAAAGGTCTCTTTCCATCTAATTTGTTTGACAATTCATTCATAAAATTCAACTAGATCTATTACCAGGGACTTGTACAGGCTTTTATATAGTTTTCCATCTTTGTGGAGTTCCACGGGATATTTTCCTCTGAGGGATTCTCTATAGAGTTGGCCTTGTGCCTGAACCTAGTAATGTAATCCTTCAGCAATTCATGCTTATGTTGAAAGATCATTGTGAGATGGCAAAGTGGTGTGAGTTGCCTTTTTAATGCTTGATATTGGTTGATGAATTTTTTTTTGTACTATTCCTAACTAGTAACACTGTGACCTGGGAGATTTCTGAGCCATGCTTGAGGTATACTTCCTAATGTAGCTGGGAAGACATAGCATTTAACTAGAGGATTGATTGTTTAAAAGTCCATCTAGACATTGAATGTGTCCAGGTGGTCACACAGGTCGCTATTCCTATTGTACAGTGGAATTGTGGGAACCTTAAGTTTATGAGGGAAAGGCTATATTTCAATGTCCACAGAGAATGGTGAGCTCCCCTCATTGCGAGCTTGATTATCCTGAGCTTGAGGGCACTCCTGTAGTCGCTTTAGCCACTGAAGCGCTTCTCTCATCATTAGATCCTGCATTTTGTATCACTGGCTAAAATACTATCGACTCCTTTTTCCTTGGTCGCGAGAGCAACAACCTGAGGTGTGACCTTGATTGGTCTTGTTCAAGCTCTCGGCTAGTGCGAGCTCCCATGTTGTTGACCATTGTGATTCTCATGTGACTTGCGGGCTCCTGATCTCGTTCACTAATTGGTGGAGCAAGCCGAGTCAGATTGCAAATGCATCTACTTAGCCAACTTTTCCCTCTGGGCTCTTTCACATAGCTGCTGAAGTTACATAGCGATCTCGACCTATTTTTGCACACCCAAGGTTTGTGCTTATATCAACACTTTGACTGCCTCTAACAACTTTCTTATGGTGTGCTCAAATGTTTGCTGAAGTTGGTGACCTGTCTACACCTCATCAACTCCAGGAGCAGTAGCAAGTTGGCAGTGAGTTTTAGGCGGCAAACCTGTGGTGATACCAATAGCGGGAGCATCTGTTGCCTGATTAACTAGTGTGTTTAAGCTTCTGGTGGTTCTTCCTCTAACCATTATTGTTAAGTAGAAGATTAACTAGAATACAAATGAAGCCCTCCTTCTAGCGCCAAAATGTTGACGGTGAAATTTGGTAAGCCCCAAATCCCAATTAACAGGAATAGTTCTTGTATCCCCAAGCTATAATCCAATTGTAGAAATGCAAGGAAACAACTTAGGCAAGGAGAAGGAGGAAGAACAAGATAAACACCAAAAGCTTTTTAACATGGTTCAGTTAAAACTATACAGTATTCGTTCCTACATCCACGGTATTGTTTTATTTCTATAGAAAATTTAGTAGAGCTACAGTATCTATTTTTGGCCTCTCCTACAATGATCTCCCCCTCTCATATTTATAGAGGCTGAGAGGTTACAAGTGTAATTTACTAAGTTATATTTCTATTAGATCAAGAAATAAATGTATTTGACATATAAGACCCCTGCAAATTAACTTCTATAGATTGCAAGTAGACTTCTATAGATTGCTTTCTGTAAGTGGGCTGCTGTAAGCTACTTCTTGCATATCGACCCCACAAGTTAAGTCAAAGAGGGCGTCTGCCTCAATTTCACTCGTAGTGAGCTTTTTTGCTAGGTGAGATGTCCTATCCCATGGCTAAAACTCCTAATCTGGGGTTGGTACTGGTTTTCGACCAATGACATCAAACTCACGAGCTTGCACAGGATGAACTGGTAGTCAAACAAGCCTGGGGCTTGTTTCTTAGTGAGCTGGGGCTCGTTGCTTGTGAGCTGAGGCTTCTACCTTAATCTGCACTCTAAGCTTGTAGCTGGCAATCTAGTGCCTTTATGTGGTCTTAGCTTCGAGGAAGATTAGGCTTTCCTCACTTGGACTCATATGCTACTGGGCCTTTGTCAGCCTATTTTGCGCAGTACCAAAAAATGCTTATAACAATAGTAAAATTCTTGGAGTAATATTTTAATATACACACTTACATCATTATACAAAAATTCTCACATATCAATTCAATCTTTAAAATCGT
>JANHAO010019805.1:0-13076 GCA_026873985.1 Saraca asoca
GTTTTTGAAAACAGATTGCCAAACAGATTTTTTTGTTTTTGCAGAACAAGAAAACAAGAAAACTGTTTTTAAAAACAAAAAAACTACCTACCAAACAGGCCCGTTATGTTTATAATGTTTGTTTGTAGGACTTGTTATAACGAGAATCACCATGCATCTTCGTATACATGCACATCCTAACACTTTCCTAAATTTGCTTTATTGCCTGATTTGTATACCATTTTACCAACACTTGCCTTATACACTGTCAGTTGTGGTAGCCTCTTGGTTCATGTTGCTCACTTCAACTGGTTGGGGCCTCTGTATATTCCGAGCTACTGGTATCTGTTAATGAATGACTTTAACAACTGGAATCCACCCTGTTTATGATGTGTGCCTCCTTTCCCAAAATTGAATTTATTATTTTTTTTCCAAAAAAATGAGTTGTTAACTGTTAATTATTTTTGTTATAATGCCAAGGAAATTCTTATTGTAAGCGACTGTCCATACTCTGTAGAATGCTTACTTGTATAAACTCACCACTGGCATACCTTCGGCCCTTTCACTCTAATGTCAAATAAATTTTGTCATTTATGTACAAGGCTCATCCAGATGAGTATATTAACCTTCAACCTGTTCTGCTGTGTCTGCTTTAACCTGTACTCTGGTATAACTTAATTTGACCCATCATGTTTTTTTGTCAATTTCTCTTTCCCTTATGCCCTACTTTAGTATTATTTTTCGAGGACACTATTTCATTAAAACTTACTACATTATTCTGGCCTTAATTCCATGTGAAGGGCAATGTTATTTCAACTCCTGCCATCAAAGGGACCATCCTACCTGGCATTACTCGAAAAAGTATAATTGATGTTGCTCGAAGCCAAGGTTTCCAGGTACTAGATTCTCTTTTAGTTTTTTAGATGCTTGATGGGTTTTTCGGCTTGAATCTGACATATCATATATCTGATATTTTAATCTTCCCGAGCTTGTCTTTGTCCATTGAATATGCAAAAAAATAATGAAAGGTGAATTACTTGAAGACTAGATGACAGTTGCAGGTGCCAAGTCTAGATCCACATGCAGAAATAGATCTATGATGAGAGAATTCATATCTTGGCTACTTCCAACTGCTTTTGGGTGTTTCAATTTATTGATAATTAAAAGATTGGTTCTGGAGTTATACTATAAAGTTAACGCTACACAACATAGGAAGCTACCAATTAGAAATACTTACCCTGAAAAGTGATATTTAGCCAGAAACTGTGACCTTTGTCTGATGACATGCCCTTTCTATGCTCAGTTACCCTTGAGAGAATCTTAATTTTATTGTCATGATATCTTGGCAATATATAGTATGCAAATTCCATGTATAAGGTGAATTATTGTAACGTAAAATAGGTTCTACAACCTCTAAAGTCTTTCTGAAAATGTCTAGGCTGACTATGGAATGCCCTTTAATTAGGTATTGATTACTCCTCTCTGCCTTTCCCCTATTTCCTTTAGTTTTTTTTACTTTAATTCATACTAAGCAGACATCTGATTGCATTGAAAGACAATCTTGGCATAAATTCTCCCAGAAAAGAATTGACAGAACAAGGTCTACATCACTGAATTTGGGCCACATCACGCTTTGCTTCTTATTTTTCTATTGGCACTAGTAAAAAATGCACAAAGTTATTTATCATTGCCCAATTTTCATCTGGTAATTGCAGGTTGAGGAGTGTCAAGTGTCAGTGGATGAATTGCTTGATGCTGATGAGGTTTTCTGCACGGGGACAGCTGTGGTTGTATCACCTGTGGGCAGTGTAACTTATCTTGGGAAGAGGTAATTAAACACCAATAAAGATGTCTCATCAGCAGTCAAATTTTTGCTGAAACCATCATTTTATGTAATAGTCATTGCTGAAGACCTTACTCCTTTGATTTTTGTAGGGTATCATATGGAAATGATGGCTTTGGAGTGGTGTCACAGCAGCTTTATTCTGTTCTTACCAGCTTACAGATGGGTCTTATAGAGGATAAGATGGATTGGACTGTTGAGCTGAGATAGGCTCTCAAGAACGTTACAGTCTCTGAGTTATGTAGCTTGGCCGAATCCACATACAATCTATGAGCTTTCAGAATTTATCCTTCTAGTTTTGCTTTTATATTCAATGATATGCTGTAGATAGTTCCCCAAATTAGGTTTAGCAATTTGAAAAACTTGTGCGTGAATTCCATTACTACTGCAAGCACATCTAAAATTAGTATCAATGAAAGTATTGAACTTTTTGCTCATTTTGATTTGAAAATAGAAGAATTCTAAACCTGGGCATTATGAAATTATATCATTACCTCTGATTATATGATGAAAGATCATGGAAGTGGCCGACAGTATTCAGTTGTGTGACATTTTGGCGCGAAAAAGGTTGAAATCTATGCACGGTTTTTGTTCTGGAGATGAGGGTAAGATGAGTGATTAAGAATTTTGCTTGACATGGACATAAACAGTATTAAAACAACAATGAAACTGCAGAGTATCCTTCAGATACCAAGTGTATGGAATGTATTCTCAAGGAACTCCTTGTCGTGAGTCGACAACTTCAGATTTTCTGTCCTCAAAATCCACTCCACAGCAGATTCTCCAAAATTATACAACAAAACTGTTTGTATTATTCTACAAAGAAGGTCCATGTATTCATTCTCGATGCTGAACTTTTGACCCACAGCACTAGCCTTTTTACTTCAACCCCCAATCTAGGGATGATAACGGTCGGATTTAGATGGATTTATCAATATTCATATTCATATCTGTAAGAAATTTTTTTACTCAAATCCTATTTGTATCCATGAATATTTTAACAAGTTCGGGTACGGATATGTATCCACGGGAATGAGCATACTCACGAGTATACCTATCAGAATTTAAAAAAAAATTTCTAAATTTTTATATTGAAAAAAAAATGGGATAATTTATGTTTTAATCCCCATTAACTTTCTATCGACTTCGAATCTGAAAAAAATAAGAAATTTCGTTATGGTTCCAATGAAATTAAAAATCTTCACTCGGTCCCTTAGTCATTAGTATTTTTTTTACTGGTGTTTATTAAAATTTTTTTTTTATTTAAACGGATAAACAGGTATGAATATGGATATTTTTTCATACTCGTACTTGTACTCATAACTGTTATGGGTATAATTTTCGTACACATATCTATTTGTGAATATTTTTTTTTATATCCATACCTGCCCATTACGGGCAATATCCACGAGTAAATGGATACGCGAGTAAAATTGCCATCCCTATCCCAATCTCTTTGCTGAGGGCAATTCCAAGCTATACTTAACTAGTATATCATGATCAGACCCATCCAGAGAAAGTTTAACAAAACCCTTTGCGACTTCGCACTTATTTTTTACACCCACTGTGGCAAGAAAACCCAACACAAGTTTGATTAATCCCTTCCCAATCACACACTTCCTCAAATCAATCTTCTGAAAATTTTCATACATACAGCGAAATGAGATAGTATGGCTTACATCAAAGTTTACACTTTCGAAAAGGTTTTGAACTCCAAGAGCTTTGTAAATCTGGTACATTCTTGATTGAGAAAGAGACAAGAGACCATTTGGAGGAAGCCATGCAATGATTGGGTTTTTGCTGGCTTTTGCAAATGCCCTAATAATCTGCTCATCATCAGCTATAAATTGGCCATTCTTCACCAATTCTATTGTCCTAAGAATGGTGATGGCAAGTAGCTTGGTTATTTGTGATTTAGTGGTCATCAAAAAATGATAACCCCAATTTTCAGGCAGGTAAACCCAGAAAGGGATCAACTCTTGTGCAAACACCTTGTGCCTGTTATCCTCCCATTCTTGTCACAGCCTCATATAGTCCTCCACGGAATGAGCTGAAGGAACTTTAAAAGATGTCAAAAAGAGATGTAGCAAGTTTTGGTCATAATAATCTTCTAGTGCATATAATCGAGAGCTAAACAGGTTGTCCCTGTGATGAAGAACACAAACCCTGGATGAAATCCATTGCCCTCCATCATAACCATGTTGATGTGGAATCCATACCTAAGAGTCAAGAACTACCACAAAATTTGCATTCCACTTGTACTTGTTAAGGAACTTGTAAATCCTTATTATTGAGCAAGTTTGATTATGAGAGAGCAAAACTTAAAAAATGTTTTTGTAGCCTGCTTTCTCATCAATCACAACACCAAGTCTTCTCAATTCTATCTTCACCATAGAACTAAAAAGTCCATACTCCATTGGCTGTTTGATCAATGAAAGGTCCATCATTTAGTTGTAGATCATGTTCCCATTTTGGGTCAAACGGGAGGGATTCTTATGGGGATCTATAACCCATAGATGTTTTAAGCCATTTACTTCCTTTTTATAATGTTTTGAAAAATAAAATAAGAAAAATGGAAATAATATATATATATATATTTTTTATGAACTAAAGTGAAGATTTTAAATTTTTGTTAAGATCATAATGCGATTTTCCCTTTTTAGGAGGGCCTTATTGAAGTTAGTAACAAAGTTGATGGGATTGGATTGTAAATTTCTCCATTTTGTTTTAAGTATAAAATATCCCAGCCGGCTCCTTTCTCCCTTATAGAACGCACACAATCACCCAAAGCTTCCAATAGCTCTGTGTCTTCTGGTTAGCTTTCGTTCTCCGTGCACAGTCGTCGTTGGGTCGCCGTCCTCCCTCCTTTCTAATCTCTGGTTCCTTCTTGTTGGGTGTCCTCTTTAGGCCGAATGTGCTCTCCCTTGCAGCTACAAGTTCGTCATCCAACGCCATTTCTTCTTGTCTTCTCCTCTATCTGGCGAGCTAGAACGTCTGGCATCTCTCCCTCTCCTTCCTCTGGAGCTTTTTCTCTTCAGTTTAGCTCATGGCAACTTTCCCCTTCTTTCTTCAGTCGTTTCAGCCAGCAAGCCACACTGGCACACCGGTGGCGTCCCAGCTTCAGTCGAGCTGGTCACCGGCACTTTGGATTCCGGTGAATATTTCTAAGTCATCAAATTTATTCTATCACAACCCTACAACTAGTTTTCAAGAAATTTTCCATGAAACCCTTACTGTGCAAACTAAAAGAAAATTGAAATTTTCTTGTTTTGCATTATTTTGCTTTAATGAAGTTTCTATTGAAGAAATAAGCATACTGATGTTCAATTTTAGAGTTTCAACTGAAAAATCCAAGTTGAATGATTTAATTCTTCAAGTTAGCTGACATAGCTTTCTAAGAAATGTCTAAAGCGAGTAAATGATCCTCCGCACTTAATAAATTTAATTTGTAAATATGATATAATTTTAATATATAGAATATTATAATTCTTTTGAAATAATGGAATTTTCTTATATATTAATGTGGTTTCGAAAGTTTACTTATATATTGTATATGTATATGAAAATGTTTAGCCGTGATAAGTTATGCATTTTCATCTTGATTTGTATTATTGAATTAATGATACCATTTTTTTATGTGATAAATAAATATGAAAATACACTAGCAGGTTTATGTATGTTTTAATAAACGTTGTTTATCTGAATAAGAATTTTCATGCTGTGATATATTTCAAATATGGATTTGAGATATTGAATCCATTGTAAAATTTATTGATAACCCTTAAGTGCACTTGTGAACAAGATATTTTATAAGTGAGATAGGTGGAATAGGATGTTGTTTACAAGCGAGATGGATGGATTGGAGCGATATTATGGTGTTATGTTTATGATGTGTGATTACCTCTGGGAATATTCCATTGGGATTCTAGTTGATTGTTTTATTATAAGCATTATTATATTTTAGAAAGCTTATTTGAATATTTTTTTATGTTTATGTCGTGATAGATGTTTTCTATAGTATCATGCATTGTTATATATTTTATTTTGTTAAATATCATATTTCAATTTTTTAACTTTCTTGATGGATAAAGCTTCTAAACTTCTTGTGAGATTATGACGTTTAAGCAGGTAAACATATTTTCACGGTTATATATATATATATATATATACACACTTTTGAACATGATTTATAAATGAGATTTTGGTGTTTATGGGATTATCTATTCACTAAGTTTCTATAAAACTCACTCCTCTCTTTCAATGTTTTTCAAAGCCAAAAGATACTCATATAGTTCCTCTATCCTATCTTGGTTCCGGATTTGCTCACTGATCGAGTAGATTACTTCCTGCGGAGATCAAAGGTATATAAATGATATAATATTAACAGTTGATTTAGTGGTTGTATATATGTGTTTTGTTTGGATGAAGCCCAATAGATATAGCCTTGTATTGTCTAGGCTGTTGTGATATAAAATTATTGTACAGGTTGTGTATAGGGTATGTAGCCCTTGGTTGTTGTATAGGCCTCGTGTTCAAACATTCGAAAAATAAAGAAAACTTTATTGGACTTTTGGTAGAAAGAGATATATTTATATTTGTTTGTTACTGTGATTATGTGTCTTAGCATGTTACTGTGCAATCTTAGGCTTATAGGTTGCCTAACAGTGATATTATGCGTGAGTCATGTGCTGAGGATTGGGATGTAACACTTTCAATTTAACAAGAAAATCTTCTCTCTCTGTTTTATCATGACCTATCACTAATAAGTAAATATGCCAAACAACTAACCAACAAGCAAAAGACCTTTGGTACAATGACTGTGGGTTCTACAGGTCATTTGAGACCTCCGGCAACAAAATGTGCGTCTTCCCTGATATCAGTCACGACACCCAACATCTTCAGTTCATCTTCGAATAAATTGATATCAACATCATAGTAATGCTCATAAATCAGAGGAAGATCAACAATGGGTAAAATTATCGCTAAATCAGGATCAAGCAAAACTGATTCAGAGGACAGAGAGTAGCCATGACAGGTCTTCAACCATTTCTCACCTGACTAACAGTTGACTAACTTGGCCAACTAGGAGGGCATCGTGTTGCTTGTAAGTTTCAAACAAATTAAAATGTAATGACAATGGCACTGTTTAGTCTGCCCTCATTGACAGTGACTTTATTTCTGCACTAAGCATCTCATAGGCACCATCAATATCCACGGTCACTCCAAATCCTTTTAATTCTGCCTTATATGACCTAATCAGGCCTCCATAGAAGGATTCATCAATGATGGGTAACTGAACCACATCTAATAAGTATTCCCATTGTTCATCAACGAGAAGAGACTGTGAGGTGTATTTAGAACCAGGACTAGTTGTCACCCAGGGTTGGCTCCTTATTTTTTCCACCAGGCTGCTGCAGGACCCAAATACTGCATGCATTTAAGTAACAGTAAAACACTGTTTGAGCTCATGGTAGATGCGACTTCAGGAAACTTGAAGCGGTTTGAAATTTCTTTGTATGCATTTTCTGAATCTACAATAACATCCAACAACTTTAGTTCAAATGCAAAACAACAAAGTTGGCTTCCGTAGTATGTTACATCAACAACAGGAGGATCAGTAATTTGTAGAAGACCCTCTGTGGTATCAGGTTCCAGAAGATAGGAACCAGCCGGACATGTATAACCACTATGTCTTGAACCACTTTCCGTGTTTTGTACTTTTCGGGAAGTCTCTGCTGAGCTTATCATTGTCCTTTAAGTACTTGATGAAGGTCAAAATCATGATTGCATGTTCTCCACTCATTGCAGACAAAAACGGATGCTTAAGAGTATCAGCAATAAGCTGACATATATCTTCAGATCTAAACTTCACACCAATCAACTTAAACTCCTCTTTGTATGCTCTGATTCTATCCATGTAATACTCTTCGTCAAAAGCTAATAAAACCTTCAGTGACTTTCCCATCTTCAGAAGCAATGGTTCCTCAATTCTGTCACAAAGAAAGCATTGTGTTGGATGAACAAAGCCTGAATATGTTTTGATCCGATATCCGTTCTGCACACTATCCATAAACTTGGACGGCATTACCTGCTTGTTAGTTTTCAGACTATGGATCCAATCTAGGAGTGATATACCCTGATCAGCAGTTAGATGTCTGAAAGAAAGTTGTGGCAAGTCATCTTGAGGCAATATATCTGGCAGATAAAAAGCCTTTTTATACTTTTCTAAAAAATGTAACAGTTCCTTTTCTGTGTAGACCTCTGCAGCTCCAGTGTAGACCTCCCCTAATGCAACATAACCACTATGATTCAGTGAAAACGGCGGGTTAGAAATGAACAATTTTTTCCATTTGCTTTCAGAAGCCGGGATAAGTGTCTTGCCGCAAGACATTATGCATCCACAGTTATCAACAATTGGCATGGTGCAGAGAAGTCGAGAAATTTCATCTGGTCAGATAAAACTATTCAACCAGGAATGATATACTAAATGAGCAAATGAGATGGCCAATTCCTTGTCTTTCTTTTTCTTGACAAAAGAAGCAAGTTCTGCACAGTACCCAGAAAGTGTTGTAATTACCATACCAACCTCCTTTCTCAACCATGCCTTGATTGTAAAATTTCGATGATGTCCATGCATTGCAGCCACCAAGTTATTTGGAACAAAGGACTTACTACGTGGGCAACCTATTGCCTGGTTCCATTTACTCATCCAAACATGCTCGTCAAGATCCCAGATGATATGAATCTCTAATTTTTTCCGTTTAATTTTCAATATACTGCTTGATTTCAGCTCCCCATTCCAAGTAATGTATTTAACAAGAGGTATATTTTAAAAACTCCTCTGAGGGAGTTCTTTTTCACTGGGAAGCTCTGCAGACGAGATCAGTGGCCTGAATGCATTTTCCATACGATTCGCTGGAACGACTCACTGGATACACTTCAAGAAAACTCCAAATTGCATCATATTCTTCTTGGTCTACTTCACTGTACAACACAAATTTCTTCTGAGCAGAAATAATAGAAGAAAAGAAACTTTGTACCTCAATGTGAGTAAGGATTTTCCAGAACTCGGGTAGAATCCTTATTGAATCCGCTGGACAGCAAAAAACCATTTCATCATTCACAATTGTTTCGCAGGGAATAATCTTCTTAGCCCACAGCATTTGTTTCACTTTGTGTCTCACCTCCTTGAGCTCCTTGAGAGAATAGGCAAGAACTGAAGCACTTGAGGAATGCTAAAACATCCGCCCCTTAAAAGTGGATTTCATAAATAGTGTAGATAGCATGTTAGAAAAAAATATAGTGATGGAGTAATAAGATAATAGTAAGTAAGATGGATGAATGAAATAGTTTTAAGGCATGTATTATAATTTGCTAAAGACTTTTAAGCCCCTTAGGATACAACAAAATTGAAGATTCTTCGATACAAGATAGTGAAAATAATTTAGTAGAAAGCCTTATTTATAATTATTGAATAAACGTGACTTTTCATTTGATAACTGAAATAAACAATCATACCTTTTTAGAATTTTAAATTCTGAGATAATAATAAAAGAAATCTTTTATTCACCTAAATTCAATAATCTATCTTTGACTCTTAATATATATAAGATTATTAGGGAAAGTTTACAAGGAAACCCACTTAAGGTTTTCTTTTATATATCCTTTATAAACGACTTTTCTAAGCAATGTAGGACATGAAAAATCATCAACATTCATAAACTACCAACAATCTCCACTAGTTTGGAATATTGGTGTTTATACTTAACTTTTTACATAAACAAATATTATACATACAAGAAGGTACCTTTCAATTTGAACCTTCAATATACCTTAAGTATTATGCATACAAGAAGGTATTTCTTGATTTGAACCTTCAATTAGTATATATACCTTAGAATTTTAACAAAGTTAATAGTGTCCACAGGTTGAACCTCAACTCCTAATGTTAGAATTAAAGATATAACACACATAATGCCTATTTAATTTTAGTCAAAAATTTATAACTAATTTAGCAATATTATAATCATATGCTTATCTCGTTCTTTATAAACATTTACAAGACAGATCCCAATTCTCTTGTTGAAGCCGCACAACTTCTATGTTTATAAATGAGGAGTTTCATTTATGTCTCATTACTTTGGACATTTAATCAACAATTCAATTGAGAGTCAAAAACTGATACAACTATTTTATAAGTGATGGACAGCACTAATTAATTTCAAACATGTGAAATAAGTTGCTAGTGCTAGTAGATACATATCAATAACTTATTATTACCCATTAAACTTTATAATTAGAGATTACTAATTCAAAGTTGGGTTTCTATTATTGGTGTCTAATCTCAAGGATTTTAAATCCATTCTTAAAGGAAAAGCTTCTCATCATCAATTCCTTAATGAGCTTTTTATTAATCCAGATGCACCATGTTTATACTGGTTTCATATGGCATTGTGATTGTACCATCATAAGTCAAATATCAAATATATTTATCAAACTGATATGTTTAGACTTTACCATGATAAAATTCTCAATCCTCTAGACACATATTATTTCAATGACACAGTACAAAGATATGATTGATCTTGGTTATAGTTACAACTTTTTTTTTATTTATATAATTCCAGCTATATCTACTACTTATATGTTTTCAAACTCAATTTTCATAAAGAAATGAGTTTCATACATCTATTTTTGAAGTGACTCCTCTATCACAAATAATATTGTATCATTATCAATAGTTGATTACCCAACTAGCATTATGTTTTCCTCCCGTAATACTAAAATTATACAATTCCAACTTTATAAATCTTTAAGATTTTTGTAGGGCTTCTTTAAGTATCAATATATGTAACACTTATGTTCCTTTGAAATTTAGAAATAACAAAAGCACTTATATACTCATAACCAGTACATATACAATGTTAATGGCATCAACTTGATCAATTTGAATAATTTATTTGAACAAAAAAATTTAACATTGTGTGAAATACCTATAAAGAGAATTCTTATTTTCAAGAGATGAACTTCTGAAAGACTTTCCCAATTTCAGCGAACTAGTTTTCAATAATTTTTTACTTAGTTTGTAAAATCGAATAATTTCTTAAATAATGAGATAACTTCATAGATAAACCTCACTATGCCTTTACATTTTTTTATACCTAAGATAATATTTACCTTATCAAAATTATATCTTGAAGGTAAGATGTTTTTTAACATCATTTGCATAAAAAAAATTTGTCCCAATAATTAATATGTATATACTTTATTTACAAACATAATGAATTCCATAATACTTATTCACATATAGAATAAATATAATTTTTATGTTCAAAATCATGGGACATCATTATAAAATCACTTATCTTGTGCCATTCTTTTATGTTCATAGGCTTTCTTTTTGTATATCAAGAATAACAAATTATATCCATGTTATTCTATCATATCTAATTTAATTATGTTTTAAATAGTCTCTTTCTAGATTTTATGTAACATATGACATATTATGTGATACCACATAATTTATATATATATATATTCTATACTTTAGACAATTCAAAAGTTAAATGAAATTATATATTACCTTGCACATGAGTAATCATCTCTTTTAATTATGATATATCGTTCTCTTATACATAAATTGTCGTATCACTTGCACATAAGCGATCATAACTATTAAATATGAACCATTACATCTCTTGATTATGAATCATTATATCTTTTAAATATAAACCATCATATCTATTAAATATAAACTATCATAATTCTTGTACATGACCCATCATGTCACTTACACATGACTTATCATGTCTATTAAATATGAATCATTATATTTCTTAATCATGGACCATCAGGTTTCTTATGCATGAACTATTATGTCAATTAAACATAAATTATCATGTCTCTTATATATGAATGATCATGTCACTTGTGCACAAACTATCATGTCTATTAAACATGAACCGTTGTGTTTCTTGCTCATGGACTATCATGTCTGTTACACATGAACCATCATGTCTATTATGCATGAATTATCATGTTTCTTGTATATGAACCATCTTCTTTTGATCACAAACCATCATGTCTATTGCATATGAATGATGATGTCTATCACAAACCATCACATCTCTTTATTATGAATTGACATGTCTTTTGTTATGCATGAACCATTATGTCTATTAAACATAAATTATCATGTCTCTTGCATATGAACTATCATGTCTATTAAACATGAACCATTGTGTGTCTTGCTCATAGACCATAATGTCTATTACGTATGAACCATCATGTCTATTATACATGAATTATCATGTTTCTTGTATATGAACCAGCTTCTTTTGATCACAAACCATCATGTCTATTGCATATGAATGATCATGTCCATCACAGGCCATCACATCTCTTTATTATGAATTGACATGTCCTTTGTTATGAATTGTTAGTGTTATTAGTTTAGTTAACAAGATTGTTTTGATGTCGAAAAATAATTTCATAACAAAAAACTATTTTACAAGAAAAATGATTTTTATAATTTTAATCAATTTTTCATATTATTGTTTGATATTATATTTTACTATTTGTGTTAATTTGTTTTACAAGATTTAAAGTATATATTTGTGATTCAATATATCCAAGATTAGTCTTAAAAATTAATTTTATTTTAATAAGATCTTTTGTAAATGAATTCAATTGATATTTGATTCAAATGTTTTTAACTAATCAATGAGGTAGAAAAACTACTTGAAGAAAATAAAATTTTATAAAACTGTTTTCCACTTTGTACTTTGATTTATACATCAATTTATGTTTTTAAAATCTATATACATTGATATTCACATTGATTTTTTAAAGAATAATTTTCAAAATTGTTTGAAACTGAAGGTTGGAAAAATTATTTATTTCGATGCAGTAATCGATGCATAGGCTGTGAATAACAGACTGTACTTTGATTATCACACCGATTAATTAGTTGTAACCACTTGTAATCGATGCTACAATCGATGCAACAACTGAAAGTTAGTTATTCTATTGCAAAAGGTTACAGTAGTTATAATTACCTAACTGCCTTCATTATTTAAATAATCTTTCACCATTTTTCTACACAATTCTTCATTAATTCAAGTGCAAAATCATTTAAGAAAGAGCTAAACACATTTTTCTCTTTACGTAATCAAATTTATGAGATTTTATCAAACTTTTGATTCAAAGATCAATTGAAGCTCAACTTAGATTGTTTGAGATTTTCATTTCAAAC
>JANHAO010019806.1:0-13075 GCA_026873985.1 Saraca asoca
GTTGATACAATGCATAATTTGTCAGAGTTGCTTCTTTTTCATTGTTTGAATGATGTGTGTGAATTGAAAGAGCAAGATCAAAATGGCCTTAAAAATGTGATTAGTAACCTTGATACTTGTATCTCAAAGAATGCTGAACAAATGGATCCCCAACAAGAATATCTATTTCCTCATTCAGACACGTCTAAGTGTGCCAGAGAATCACCTGAGCTTCAGCAGGTATGATTTAAATATTTTTTAATTTTATGACAACTCTCATCTCTCTCACATGTTGAAAACCTCTTTTTGATGTGATTAGTTGCAGATATTATGGATTAAATTAATTATTTGCCCTCTGTCTCTCACTGGTTGAATTAGGTATCTGACAAAGACAATGAAACTTATGCTGACGTGCATGTAGAACCACACATTTTGCAAACTGGCTGAACCACCTTTGCTGACATAATAGTACATGAACCATTTTCCATGAACTCAAAACCTTTTACTGAAACCATGCTTTCCTGAATCTGTACTGCCAAATCCTTCCATCAATCATGAATGAGTTAAAAAGCATGGAATCTTACTATAAAACCTGGTCTTTGCCTAATAAACTGGTACTTTCCTTGTGACCACTTTTGTATTATATGTGTTTACCTGTGGCATGTTTGTGAAATAAAAGTGGGTGGTCTTGTCATGTAACTAGTGAACTTGAAACATAGAAGAATGCAGTTAACCTTTTCCTCCAATCCTCCTGTGTAGTGTGCTTGAGGGAGATGAGAAACATCAGTGCTATTTAATGGTTGAGATGATAATCAGTGAGAAAATAGAAGGAAATCGATAATATGATTTCACCAGATGATAGGTTCCCCTCAAAGACTGATTGAGTCAATTGGATGGGTATCATGTATCAACTTCGGTTGGGAATATATATGGGTTTGTTTCATGGAAACCTATATGTGCTTTGTTAAGAAGCCATCATGATGCAAATGAAACTGAAAACAATGCTTGCAGCATTTCCTTCAACTTTCTAGTACAATTACAATATATAGCAGGGTGTTTCTTCATGTATGGGAGCTAACACACCATCTGGTCTAGAGAACGAGATATAGTTGTCATTGTAATTTCTTATTGAGAAATCTAACCTATATCTTGTTGCTGATTAGAGCATCATTTCTTGTTGTTCATTAGATTTTTTGAAATGAAATTGTCTACCCCTTTCTTCCGCCTCATTTTATTAGAAGGTAAAAGAATAGCTTTTGCTTTATTTATTTGGTGAAGGTGGTATCAATGATGTTTTGTTAAGGATATGGTGTCATGATGGTCTGAATTGCATGTCTCAAAACCCAATCAAAATTGCTCATCAGCTTTTGGCAGTTTGTTTTTTTGATTCAATATGCTAGTTATTTTTTTTTCATCAATCTGTGTTTATTATCAGAATTCAAGTTTTGAGAGACCCCAATTAACCAAGTTAGAATCTGAATGCTCTGATCTTGAGCGTGGCAATCCACGGGCTCAAGAGGAGAACTGTCACTTTGTATCTGATAAGCAATGCACGAAGTTGGCCTATTCTTTTCCCGCATGGGATGATGCAGAAAGGATGAAAGAAGATAACATGACTGAGGTGCATTTCTCTCTTGTGTTAATGATTACCAAAAACATTTTATTCTAAAGAGGTTAAAAAAGTAGGAGACTAATATTTGATTGCTTCATTTTTCTTTTAATTTATAGGCTATAAAGAGGGTTCTTAGTAAGAATTTCCATGATGACGAAGGATCAGAATCTCAGACTTTACTATTTAAGAATCTGTGGCTCAAGGCTGAAGCTGAATTGTGTTTCATCACATACAAAGCTCGCTATAATCAAATGAGGACTGAAATGGAGAAATATTCAGACAAGCAAGAAGGTTGGCATGTTTCAACATCTCAATGATGAGCCTTTTTTTCTTTTAATATGCTAGATATATTCATCAGTAATTTGTTGTGATTTTTGTGTAACCTGATATTTTGTTTGATATGTCTTATATAACACTTAAGGTGTGGAGGATCTACCAAAACTGGAGGTTGTTCCTAATTTGAGCACAAGTCCGAGATCTGCATCCAAACTTGATACCAGTCTAAACCCCAGTTTTCCTTCTGAGGATTTTCCTTTATTAAATGCTGCCAAATTAAAGGAACAATCGGCTTTCAAGTTTTCTCCTGATCTAAACAAGCCTTGTCCATTAGCACCTGAAGTGAAGGATGGTCAAAACCTGGATAGTTTCGCCCTGGATTCTCCTGCTTCTAGCATAAGCAAGGATGCAGGCGACTATAAGGCTTCTGTTATGTCCAGATTCCAAGTTCTCAAATCTCGGGTTGGCAATTCTGACATCAGTACTGAGAATTTGGAGGACCTGTCAAGTCGTGAGGTTTCTCCTGCTCTTGACAAAGGAGATGAAATATCATCACGAGTGGGTAGGCAAAACCAAGATAATATTACCCTGGGCTCTCCTATGCCTGGCAAAAATAAGGTTATTTTGAAGACGTCAGTTATATCTGGATTCGATTTATTCAATTCCAAGCCTGAAAGTTCAAGTTGTACGGTTCCATTAGGGCAAGTGTTCAATGGAGTCATTTTTCCAGCAAATGGAGCTGATTCCACGATCACAAGAACTGCATCAGAGGGCAAAGCTTTGGATGATGATATGGAACATATCATCATCCAAAGTCATGAGTTTTCTTCTGCTCTTGACAAAGGAGATGAAATAGCATCATCAGGAGTGGGTAAGCAAAACCAAGATAATATTACCCTGGGCTCTCCTATGCCTGGCGAAAAAAATAAGGTTATTTTGAAGACTTCAGTTATATCTGGATTCGATTTACTCAATTCCAGGCCTGAAAGTTCAAGTTGTATGGTTCCATTAGGGCAAGTGTTCAATGGAGTCATTCTTCCAGCAAATGGAACTGATTCCACGACCACAAGAACTGCATCAGAGGGCAAAGCTTTGGATGATGATATGGATCCTATCTCAAGGCATCTCACTTCCTGCACTACATCGGACGAATTGGATGCATCCAATCCAGAGTTTGTTGTAAACTTGGAGGATGATCAAGAAATTCAATCTCATGGTAACGCCTGGTTTGGCAATTCATTGCACATGTATTACTCCGATGGCTTCTCATCAGATTGGGAACAGGTTTAGGATGAGGAGATTCTGAGGCAGAATTTGACCCTACAGAGCTGCAAGTAGAGCTGGATGAATATGTTCCTAGGTTGGACGGGACTTATGTTTTTTTTGGCTTGGCAACTTTGACCAATTATCTTTGTTAAACTTATATAGGACATAATCTCATGCTTTGGTAATTTAAGTTTCCGACTTTTGTTCCTTTTGTATATGGGTGCGCTTCTTTGAATTGGCAGGTATTATCATAGTTCCTAGTGAGTTATGAAGATGAAACCAGAAAAATGCCAGTTCTGGTTGAAATTATAGCAAAGAAACTGGTTAACGTTGTTATTAGGTCTTGCTTAGTAATATTGTAACGACAGATGAGTTGTTGTTTGGGGTTGGAAACAGAATTGTTTGTCAAATTTTAAAATCCTGTTCCTCCTGCTCCTGGTATTATTTTGAACGCCAGAGGTTCACAGTGCACTGCTGTGTTCTGTGGAACTTACATGGAATTAGATTGGCGTTACAATGAACTACAAAATTACATTAGCAACCTGGGATTTTGATGAAACATGCTTCCTTGTTCCATTAATCGGGGACTCAGGACGATAGCAGAAAGATAGATTACTAGATTCTTGAGAATAAACTTATAATAAAAGCTTAGCGTTGCATTTCTTTAACTTCTGCTTCAAACAAGCCACAAAGTCAAAGAGTAAGACTTTATTTTGCAAAGGAATTACCATAGGAGCTGTGGGTGATATAGTCCTACCCGACTTGTTAAAAAAATAAACAGTAGCACTGAAATATTATCATAATGGGAACTGTTTTAAATTATCATAATTTTTTATTAGTTACAAATTTACATTTCGTATCTAATTTATGACTTTCATAATGGAAATAGTTATGCTTACGGATGTGATTCTTAACCAAATATCAATATTTTAAAAATGTCTGAGATTTTTTAAAATATGGAACAACCAATGTGTAACATGCACAAATTAAGGAGTCATTTGTTTTACACAGAAAAACTTCCCAAGAAATTATCAGAAAGTATTGAAAGTTATTTAGTTGGTACTAGGAAATTAAAATTTCACAAAAAGTTTTTATATGGTATTTAGTTCAACTATATATTTTCTAAAAAATATTATCAAAATGACTAAAATATCTTATATAAAAATTATGCTCTTTTATCAAGACATCATGTAAATTTTTAAAAGGATACTCTTATCATTATTTAAATTTTACAAAGATAATTTTGTATTTTATTTCATTAAAAATACAGGAAGTAAAACTTACTTAAGGAAACTGGTTAAATAACTTCTCATATTTTATGACAAGTAAAACTTACTGAAAAGTATAATTTCCCACATTTTTTAAGTTAATTGTCAACTAAATAATCTAAATATTTTCTACTTTCTGAAAAGTTATACTTCTTGTGAAAATTTCTGCGAACTAAATTACTTATAAAAGTTTAGGATACCGCATTTTAAACAAAAATGGTTGTTTTTAGGACGCCATTAAATTCACAATTAATTCATGGTCATTGCCACTAGCAAACACTATTTCTAAGAGACAGACTGGCTTTGAGCATAAATGTGACTTGATTATCTGATATTTCAACTGCTGATGTCTATTTCCTCGATGCAAGCCCTTTTTCCAGGAACCTAAGCATGGTACTGTAACAAGTACACCCAAGCTTGCACACTATTTTACAGAAATTCTTGGCCTATGTATATAATTTACCATTGGATTCAAATTTAACAATTTTGGTTTTCGTGCACTCAAGTCAACTAAAATCTATTTCCTTACATATTACTGATCCCATCACCGCTTGAAATATTAAGAGGCTTCACAATAACACTACAATAATGTTTTCTTGTAACTTATTGTACTTTGGTGGCTTTTTCTTATATCTTCCCAATCACTAACATTCTTCACCATCAAATAACAATGACATTCCAGCTTATAGCCTTATCACATGCCCACTAAAATGGCATTATGGTATCCATAATCATTGCCTTTCCGCCTATAAATAGGCAATAGTCATATTATAAGGTTAGTAGAGTGATCACAATCTTGCACCAAAAATGAGCCTTAAGAAACTTAAGTGTGTGCCTATAGTTTTAGTCATATATTTGTTGAGTCAAGATGTTAATTCTCAGCTGCAGGTTGGGTTTTATAGCAGTTCTTGTAGAATGGCTGAGTACATTGTAAAGGAAGAGGTCATAAAAGGGGTTTTTAGGAATCCTGGAATTGCTGCTGGCCTTGTGAGAATGCACTTTCATGATTGCTTTGTTAGGGTAAGTCATGATGTGAAGCCTTCTATTTGTTGAAAAACGGATTACACTTTTTAAGATTGTTTTGCACACATAATTCGTTCACATTATTTTTTATACATATAGTATAATCTAAATCAAACTTGTCCCATATTACACAATATGGATCAAATTAATCTAACCTGTGCAAGGTGGGATTAGTTTGTTCCAAATTATGCAATGTGTGCTATTTTGAAGACTCAAGTTTTATTAAGATTATGTCATATGTATAAGTGAAAGAAATAATATGTGCAAATAGTACATACTAAATTGCCCACTATGATGCTTTGCACCTAACCATATAAGGTGGTTGATTTTCGGTATGACCATCATGAAATAGATATCATAGTTTACAAAAGGAGGAAACTAGGAAAGGCAAGAAAGAAAAACTTGAGGCAAAATTTAACCTTAAAAAGACATTGTAACTTTTAGGGGTGTGACGCATCAGTGCTTCTTGATTCTACGCCTACAAGCAAAGCAGAGAAAGATGCCCCAGCAAATAATCCAAGTCTGAGAGGATATGAAGTGATTGATAATGCTAAGGCCAGACTTGAAGCAATGTGCAAAGGGATTGTTTCATGTGCTGATATAATTGCATTTGCAGCAAGGGATAGTGTGGAGCTAGTAAGTTTCCCTTCTTTTTTTCTTCCCTTTTTGCCCTCTTGAAATTTTCCGAGGTAAAGTCATTTTTCTAGAAATAACCATATGACTATATTCTTTTTGCAGAGTGGAGGGCTTCGTTATGATGTACCTGGAGGAAGAAGAGATGGCAGAATATCACTAGCTTCAGAGCCAAGAACAGACTTGCCTGCTCCAAATTTCAATCTTGATCAACTTACCCAACTCTTTGAAAAGAAGGGTTTAACACAAGAAGAAATGGTCACTCTCTCTGGTATCACCTTCACAGTAATTCAAGTACCTATATGTTGACATTTGACTATATTTATTATTTCAATCAAGATTTTAAGGCCTTTATTAGTTGATTTTATACAAAAAAATATTCGTTGATTGCATTTTATTGTGAGAAGCTTTCAAAATAGAGGAAAGATTTGCAGGCTTTCTTATGGCTTCCATATAACTGAAATTTGAGAATTTGCACATCAGGAGCACACACCATTGGCCGATCTCATTGCACCTCGTTCAGTAACAGATTATACAATTTCAGTGCAACATCAAGTCAGGATCCAAGCCTAGATCCCTCATATGCGTATTGGCTGAAGCAGCAATGCCCAGAAGAAAGCAAAAACCAAAACTTGGTGGTTCCAACGGACCCTTCAAGCCCTGGATTTGCAGATGTACAATACTACATCAATATATTGGAAAACAGAGCTCTGTTCACATCTGATCAGGCTCTCTTGACTAGCACCGCAACAGCCAACCAAGTCAACCAAAATGCAAGGAATTACTATCTTTGGATGACCAAATTTGCTGCTGCAATGGTGAAGATGGGTCAGATTGATGTATTGACAGGCAATGATGGTGAAATAAGAGCAAATTGTAGAGTTGTCAATAGCTAGAAATGGAGTGGAAGATTGAAGTACTTAAGCAACAAGTTAAAAGTGCTTTTCAGTATTAAGATTAGAATGATTTTGCAAACAAATAAGATAGCATTTTTTTAATGTGTTTTGGTTTAGTTTACTTGCAAAGCAAGCAACTTTGCTTTGTTTAGGATCACCAATCGGCCGTGCCTTGCTTTCTTAAAATTGCTTGTTATTTTCCTTGGTGAAAGAGACTACTTTGTTATCTGCTAGAAGAAAGAAATTTCCCATGTGGACCTAGTCAAAATTCCATAATGAACATTACAGCTTGATACATAAAATAATTAAATTATTCTAATCTTAAACCTTTTGCATACCAGCTCTTTCATATGACAAATGATTATTTAATCCATATATATGCTTTGATTTTTGTTTAACAGCCTAAAAATACCTAGTTATCCTCTGCCTTGGTTTTCTAGGTTATGCTCTTTCTGTTTTGTTTTGTTGAATTGCCACCAGCTCTGGCTGATGTTCCTTTCATGCACTTTGGTAAGAGTAAATACTTCATGAAAAGAGACATGAGCACTGTAAGTCTAACCATACAATTTTAAGGCGTTTTTCTCATGAAAATCGAATACAATATGTCGTTTAACTATGGACAAAGATTACAATTTAAAGCAAAGACAACATTTCCATACTAAAATTTCATTTTTCATTTGTCACCAACAAGCAGTAAATAACCATAAAACATGTAGTTTAAATTGTATAACCTTAATTAATTTGACTTGTTTTAACTTCTTTAAATTATATTTTTCCCTTACGTGATTTCATTTAAGATAGGACATTTGTCAACCAGTGTTTTTAAAGAACTGATTAAAGATTATTTAATGATATTAAATATATAAAATTTTTAGAAATTTATGCTTTTTCAATAATAATAATGATAAGGTCATCCAAAGTGGATAAAACGTCTACAAAAATTTTGCCTCAAGCCTGAGAAATTATTTCCAACTTCACTTGAATATCGACGGTATGAATTAGCATCCGTAACTATTTCTTGTTTTAGCTGACTATACTTTTTGTTAGCTTGTTGATTTCTTTTCCCCAGCTAGAAGTATTTTGTTAAATTAAAATATATAAATTACGAAGCAAATTGAACAGCACAACAAAATAAAACACAAACAAATGGCCAAGAAAATAACCTTATAAATTATAATCCAACGAGTCTGAAGCCACCAAATGGCACTACACATCACAATCTATGTTGCACAGACACTGACACATCAACACGGGGATACGGGGACACGGACACGGAGACACGACATTTTCAGAAGTATCGGGCTATTTTTACATGGTAAATGAAATGTCGGTGTCGATAAGTGTCGGAAACGAGAACGTTTCCGACACGCGGATACGGCTGCTATATGAAGTATCGGTGCATCGTAGATCACAACTATATGGCAACTCCTTTGCATCAGTACTGCTTCGACCGCAAGAACAAGTGGCGGGAGCGGAAGCGAGCTTTCTTATGGAGGCTTTTTGCATGTTTTGGGAAGTAAATTCCCACTTTGGTGCTGAAACAAAACAATTTTTGTGAGTGGGGTTAAAATGAAAAATACATTACTGATAGTAAAGTCAAAGGATAAATTTTGGCTAGATCACGTTACTGTTAGCAACGCCACCTGCTGACACAAGCAACATTGCTACCAACAACGTTGTTTAGCAACTATGCTGCATAGTCAGCATTACTGGTAACAATGCCACCTGTTCATGTAGACGATGTTATTGATAGCAATATTATCCATGCAGCCCTGTTGCATGGTAGCCTGCGGGATCATTGTAGATCTATTCAAAAAAAATTTTGAAAATATTTTTTTCTTTTTCTCATATTATTAAATATATTCTCTTCTTCACTTCATTTCCAAATCTTCTTTATTTCATTTGCATCTTCTTCTTCAACTTCACTGAGGCTCTTCTTCTTGAGTTTTTTCACTTTTCTACTTCTTCATTTTTCTCATCCACATCATCTATTAAATTATACTTCATCTTCTAAACTTTTCTTCAACCAACATTTATTTCCTTTTTTGATAAAATTGTAAAGTAAATTTCTGTATTTATATTTACCATTATTTTTGTTTAAGAATTATTTGAATCTATTTTCTGTAATTAAGTTTTGTTTTACATGATTATTGAAACGTTAATTTGAATAATTATTATGCATTACTTTGTGTAGATTTTTGTATGAAAAATTAATTATTTCTTTTAGATGTAATGATAATAGTATTATTTATTTTTCTCCTATTAGTAATGATAGAAAATTTGAAGTTTTAGCGATTTTAGTTTTGAAATGATTTTGTTACAAGAATAAAATTAGGATTTAAAATAAATAGCAGGTAAAAAATGAAAAAATTAATTAGTTGACCAGTTAATACGTTTTACATTAAAAATTATTATGTTAGTCACTGAGATTTATGAGAAAGTTAATCTTTTAAGGTATATTTTGTAACTATCCTATATTTATATTAGAATTCTAGTATTTAAATTTTTTATTCATAGTAGAATTTTATGTATACAATGTATCATAGATTTTTTATTCGTGCGAGATTTGTATTATTTTTTTATTAAAAAAAGAAGACCTATACATTATATGTTTTTTGGTCTTTTCATGCTATGTTCAATTTTTCAGTGATAATTTTTGTATGAGAAATTAATTATCTATCTTAGATGTAATGCTAATGAAATTATTTATTTTTTCTCGTACTAATAGTGATAGAAGAATTGAAGTTTTAGTAATTTTAGTTCTGAAATGATTATGTTAGGGGAATAAAATTAGGATTTGAAATAGATATTAGATGAAAAAAAATGAAAAAACTAATTAGTTAACTAGTGAATACTTTTTACATTAAAAATCATTATGTTAGTCAATGATATTTATAAGAAAGTTAATCTTTTTAGATATAGTTTGTCCCTAGCTTGTGTTTAAATTAGATTTTTTGCATTTAAATTTTTTATTCATGACAGAATTTTATATATGTAGTACGTATCATAGATTTTTTATTCGTATAAGACTTATGTTATTTATTTATTTATTTTAACTAGTTGGTAAGGCTTACATTAATATTTGTTTGATTAGTTTTAAATTTTTTATTAAGTAAAAAAAAGAAATCTTAATTGAAGGTAATGTAAATAATTAAATGGATTACTTAATTGATTTTTAACATGTGATACAATTAAAGTTAATGTCTTAGTGTTTAAAATTTGTTACCTAAATTTGTAACTGTATTCAATTATTTACTATCAATTTTTATTTGATTTAATAAAATAATCAATAATACACATTTTTAATATCATTTATTTTGATAATTATAGCAGGATTATTATTCTTAGAATGTTAGACCCAATCCGAGAGACGGCTCATTGCTTCTATTACAATAGTAACATATTTCAGAAGTAGTATAGCGAGAGAACATAGTTAATAATACTAATGAAGGTCGATCCTTTAAAAAAAAAATTGTTCAATTTGTCTATCATTTTAAACACCTTACTCTGATTTTTTTTTATATGTAGGTTGATCGTGTGCTCCATGTCAGAAGCTTAGGTCACATTTCACCCTCTAACCAGTTAATGGATCCCTATCTTTGGTCAGTAAGACTCTATGGTGTTTCAAGAATTAGACACATAAATATTGATTGGCTCTTCATTAGCACACTTGTTAAGAGATAGCAACCAAAGGCACATACATTCATACATCATAGGGAGAAATGACAATCACATTGCAAAATGTAAAACTCTAATTTGGACTTCCTAAAGATGGTGAAGTAGTGATTGATGCGATTTGATTGTTGTGGTATGTAGTGGGTGAGATATTGTTAGGTAATGTTCTACCAAATGAACATTGTTTCATCTATGGCTAAAAGTTTAGCCTAACATGGTAATAAGAATAGTTTGATGCTCTCTCAAATAATGCTAATGAGGAGACTGTGTAGCAATACATGATCGCCTATATATTGAGACTGTTAAGTATAATATTATGTATGGACAAGTCGACCCATTATATGCATTTAATGTTTTTGCCCCTATTAGCTAATTTACAAGATGCTGGGAAACATAGTTAGGGATCTGCTATCCTGTCTTGGACTAATAAAGAGTTATGCAAGGCATCCAAGTCAGAGTTTGGATGCATGTCGCTAGTCTAGATATAGGCTTGGGATAGATTCCTGACCATTGCACCAGTTAGGAGAAATTAGTTGGATCATGAACAACAAGAGCTAATGTCTCTAGCTTTTGGATGGCGCAATGCTCATGACACAATGATAACATCATGCCACATGTTAAGTGTGTTTAGAGCTTCACTTGATCGCTTAAAGCCAAACCAGATACAAATAATTGACCTTATTACAATATTGTAATTTATTGTGTGAATTTTAATTTCTATTTGTGGCACTGATTACGATTGTGGTTTATGTGACAGGTTATCTGGGAACCTTACAAGAGTGATATGTTGGTGACCCTGCCAAATTATTGTACACCGGGACAAGAGATTTGGTGTTCATAAGTGTCATTAATATGTTTCCACATTGTTGAGTGGCACAACATGGACAAAGTTAGGAGGCAATTTGATTTTCAACAACCTATACACAAGGCTCAAATGTGAATGACATTCTACAAGAGTACACATTATAGGGTAAAGAATCTTGGGACTAGGTTGTTAGACATAAAAGGTAGATTTAACTTTGGAACAACCAACAATAATGAATCCCACATGAAGTGCCAACGTCAGAACCACTACACTACAATAATGAATACATGAGATGGCATAAAATGGTGATAAGACGTTGGATTACTACAGGTAGTGCGATGGAGGATTCAATAGTATGATTTACTATGTTTAAATTAATTATATAGATTGAACTAAGAAATAGCAATTAATAATTTTCTTCTTCTATTTCTATGATAAACTGACCTTGCAATGGAGCTACAGTATATAGCCCTCATCAATGTTGAGAGCAAATCATGGTCCAAGGTTGGATAAATCAGCATTGACCTAGTGGATATTACAAATAAACATTATAAATTCGAAGCTTAACATATTAACACCCCGCCTCCATTGTCTAATGTTAAAAGGCCAACAATTCATGTTGATCTAATTATTACAGGTAGACATGTCTGCAGTAGACTCCGGTGAAATGAGGAGTATGCAAATGATGCGAGACCTTCAAACATTGTAATTGCTCGGACATATGATAAGGCGAGCACATCATACACAACACCTGTTTCTTTTTCATCATGACATATATATGGTAAGGCAAGCCTGTCATACGTACCGCAACCTCCTGATTCATCACCATATATGTATGGCAGAAATCATGTATATGGTGCTATGTCATATACCCAGGGCTAACAGGAACTTTTCATAAATGAGTTTTTCCAGGGATTTCCATAGACACCATTGTTTTCATTACCAAAAGGAGGCTCAAATGTGTTTTTAGGCTAGTCAAGTTTCTCCCCTTCATCGCATAACATTGAATTTGGTATGCAACTTACAACTCCATCTTTAACGTATGCTTATACCATGGTGACTGAGCCTCTGCCTCACCCTCTATAACCAATTAGAGTACAGCTCAGTCGGCAAGCTCACGGTGCATGAGTTCATTTCAACATAAGTGGATATGTGATCGGACACAGGGTATCACGAACGTCCACCATCGCATTGGCAACAAGAGCATGAATACAACTTTGATTAGGGCTAGGGTCAATGTTGTTGGCTGCCATGTTGTTTATAAATATTGTTGTTCATATATGTTATTGTTCATCAATGTTATTATTTCCTGTTGGGTTATTTCACACATTTATATTGTGACATAGTATAACTATATTGATTGATTATATATGTCTTTTAATATAAATTCATGCATAATAACAAGTAAATAAAGCATTCCAATGACACATTGTATTACAATAGCATAAACATTTGAATGAAGACTTAAAGCACATTAATAGTAATAAAGTGTTCCAATGACACATTGCATTACAAAAACATGACATAGCTCCGAATGTAGACTTTAAGGGAATACATTGTTAGGTTTACTTGGCTCAAGGGGCAGCAAAGAGGTGCAATTTCAAAAATTTTATTCTCCCCTTAGGCTAAGCAAACTCCCATA
>JANHAO010019807.1:0-13075 GCA_026873985.1 Saraca asoca
TTTTTGGTTTTGTCAAAGAAGTGATACATGTTTTGAGGTTGTGTTGAATGGTATTCTTCCTAAAAAAACTTCTACTTCTGTCAATGTCAATTGGAATCCTCCTTTAAAGGGTTAGCTAAAAGTTAATATAGATGGAGTTTCCAAGGCTAATCCCAGGCTTGCACAGTGTGGAGGTATTATTATAAATAATTTGGATGGTTAGCTTGGGAGCTTTGTTTGCAATATTGACATTTGCAGTTTGCTAGGTATGGAGGTATTATTAGAAATAATTTGGGTGGTTGGCTTAGGGACTTTGCAATATTGGCATTTGTAGTTCTTTTTCTGTAGAATTGCGGGGGCCTATTGATAGACTTGGACTTGTTTGTCAGATGGGTTTTAAGCATGTTATTCTTGAATTAGATTCCCAGGTACTTGTTGATATGCTCGTTCTAATAGGGAACACAATATACAGGATGAGGTTTTGCTTCATCTTTGCAAGAAGCTTTTATCTGTAGAATGGAGTTTGATGGCTTGCCATTGCTTCAGAGACTAATTTAAATGTTATAAGGGTTTCTACCCAAAGATTAGTTTCTTTGTATATCTTTTATTTTCTTTCTAAGTTTCTCCCCCTTATATTAAAAAAAATTAGCTAATTTCATTAGTACTAGCCATACAATTCACTCCTTCCTAGCATTTTGCACTCTCTACAAAACTATTACCATGTCCCACAAAAAACCTATCAACAAGGACTTAACATTTTCAAGGACTTAACATACCCCCTTGTTGATGGTCGATTTTGATAATCAGTCAACCAGAGGTTCTAAGAACCAAACTTTTGTCAGATTACGTAAAGTATGATGAAAAAGAAGAGGATTCAAAGGAAGGGAAGAGAGATCCAAGAGAAATTTTTATCATGGTTCAGCCAAAGTCTAGACGACCCCTATGTCCATGGTGATTGTATTTGCTTCTTCAGTATTTTTGCTACACTGACATACATGAGAGAATATTTCAGCAGAGTTTCTATGTTTTTCCCTTTTTCCTCTTATCTCTAATGTGGTTATCTCATCCCATTTATATAAGATGGGAGGGTTACAAATCGTAATTTATCAATACAAGACTATAATTACATCTGTACTAATCATTAAATGCCAGACGTCAAGCAATAAATGCTAGGCAAATCATTGTCAAATTTTGGGAGCTATTTTATGGGTTGGTAGAGTGCTTAAACTGTATCTG
This sequence comes from Saraca asoca, assembly GCA_026873985.1. Taxonomy (NCBI): domain Eukaryota; kingdom Viridiplantae; phylum Streptophyta; class Magnoliopsida; order Fabales; family Fabaceae; genus Saraca; species Saraca asoca. The sequence goes on from JANHAO010019807.1 coordinate 1,216, forward strand.
TTAGGCGTTAGCTGTTTCCCTCGATGTAGAGGAGAGCTCACTATTGCTTTTGTTAATCAAGGTCTGCGAGCTTGCATCATGCGATCTACCATACGACCCCCCAGTGACCTTATTTCGAGTTAGGCCACGCCTTTCTACCTTGACTCCTGATTCTCTAGGCTTCGGCTAACCTACTTTGCTTTATCCAAGGAATATCCATAACATTAGCCCTACAACTCATAGTTCACTTTGTGAGCTAGGAGTTATAGATTTGCTTCCCACAGACGTGATCTCAGCTCGTGGCATGAATTATCCAATGATGGGCTACATATTTTGTATGAGGATTACAGGTAGCTAATGGTATCAACTGATCAGTGTATAAGCCGTACTTTGATTTCAATGACTTTATGAACAATTCTACGTGCTCTTGGTATGGCAAAGTAAGGACCCTTTTGATATGGTCGAGCTATGAAGTCACAAGTGTAGTTCACTATTCTGATAGGGCAATTAAGTGCGCCTGATCTGAAGATGAGGTGAGCTTTGGAGGCTTAGTACATTTAGCACCAGGTGTGCCCGAGCTAGATTGGGAGCTCTAGAGGCTTAGTGTGTTTAGCACCAGGTGTGCTTGAGCTAGATTGGGAGCTTTAGAGGCTTAGTGCGTTTAGCGAGCTCTGGAGGCTTAGTGCATTTAGCACTAGGTGTGCCCAAGCTATATTAATGAGAGCCACAAGGCGTCTTCATTCTGTCTTGAGATTGTACGGTAGCCGCGAGCAATGGATCGCGTAGGGGCTGGATATGTAGTTCGCTTCTTTACTATTCACCATTTGTGGGGGGGTTGAAATGTTTATTTTATGCATGTCTCTTTAATTCTGTAGCCAGCGCAATGATTATTATGTTCAATGCACATGCTTCGACTTTAAATGCTGATATGTACTGGTCCATTAGATCGTGGGTTATTTGAGGGGTTTTTTGAATCCAACGGCTAGATTCTTTTGAAATAAAACTAGGAAAGTCTTTCCCCTTTTTCATTTGTCGAAATCGTATGTTTTTTCGCTCTACCTTTTCTCTGTCCCAAGGATTATCCATCGCTCCTCCCCAATCTTAGCCTTATTTTAGCTCTCTGGTTTTGTCAAATCAAGCCCTTGGTTGTTGGTTCTCCGCTCTTATCCATTTTTCAAACTTCTTCCTAGTTCAACAAGGTGAGTTTCTATCCCCGTTTTGGCATTTTATATTTTTTATCTCAGAATCTTTGTGAGTGTGCTTGTGGTTGACGAAAAATTGGGACGTAGGTGAGTTTTATTTGTTCTATTGGTAGCGATTAGGGCCTTACGTGGTGGTAGAATCTTAGTTGTTTCGGGTGCTTCCAGCTTCGTATCTAGAACCCTTGTTTATGTTCCGTGGATCTGGGTGGTCTGGAGCAGTAGCCATCTCCCTCTTTGGTTGAATCATATCTAGATTAGTGGCCCATTTTGTCCTACAGCTTGATTATTTTCCCTTCCTTTCTCCTATAGATGTCTCAGCCCCATGGATGTTGCCACCACCTAATAGTCAGTGAGGATTCTGAGTCCAAGGGGAATGAGGGGACGCCTCGTGTTACTAGGTACGCGATCTCCCAAAGTTGGGCCAGAGGGGTCCAGAGCTATTTTTCCCCTCAAGCATTTCCCTTCTAGTGTCAAACCCAAGGAAATGGGGGGAATTGCGAAGGCATATTTCTTTCTGAAAGGCTGCCGTGTGATGGTATCATCTTGTGATGATCATGCTACATACCCTCCTCCTAGGTTTATGGCTATTAGAGTCCACCATCTCAACGCGGGCTTCCGGTTCCTAGTCCCCCCATACCTAATTGATTTCCTGAACGAACTGGGGCTTGCACTAGCCCAATTGACCCCTAACGCATATTCTTCTTTAACCTCTCTTGCGTTGATCCATCAAGAGAATGGTCTCCATCCCCCTAGCTCAAAGGTTCTTTGCTTTCTCTACAGCATTAAGGGCGCCAGGAGGTAGGAGGGTTATTACTACCTTTCACCTCGTCCCTCGAAGTATAAGAAAGCATTGCCTCAAGGAGACACTCGAGGGAAATCTAATGTGAGTCCTTATAAGACCTATTAGTTTTATGTGTCCTGCCCATCCCTGCATCATCTTCAGAACCTTTCATTTGTATGGAGTCCGGGTGAGTGAGCTAGAGAGAATACCAGCTCTCCATCGTTTTATTTAAATTTGAGCCTAATGTTTTGCTATGCTTCCAGCAGATTGAGTTCAAAAGGAGAGACTGGAGCTAATCATGGTAGAGATTGAGGTTCTGGACCAACTTTTGATTTTTGATTATTTTCCCAACACTTCAAAGTTCAACAAGGAGCTTTTGTGAGCTTATGGACTTTCTCCCACTCTTGGTGCTGAACTCATTGACAGTTTACGTGATATCAGGGTTCGTAGATCGAGAGAAATTTCCCCGACTAATTTTAGTGAACGAGCTGTCATGGGTTTAGTTAACCTTGTCAAACCTCCTTCAAGACCTAAATGAGTCACTTCTTCTGCTTTCACCCATATGGACTATCCTACCTGCTCCACGGCTGCTCTGAAGCCTACTCAGGCCAACTTGCCTTCTTCTTCCGTGACTGCTCCTATCCCGACTCAGTCTAGCCTCCTTTTTAGTTTGTTGATAGTGAAGGAGACTTTACTCCCCTTGGCTCCTGCTTCGCAGCGTAGATTGACTGAGGTTGAGAAAAAGATGGTGAGGTCTCAGTGACATAGAGACGAGACTTCCGTTGGACCTTCCTCAAAAAGGCAAAGGGTTGACAAAGGAAAAGAGCTCGCTACTAGTCCATCGGCATAGCTCGAGGGTGTTTCGAAACATCCAACCAAGGCATTGGGGGCCAAGCCCCTGGCCCTTTACAATATTATTCATGACAATGTGGGTCAAATTCTAAAGGCTAACGTTGCATCTTTGGAGGAGAACGAGATCCGAGGCAACATCCTGATGGAGGTTTTGGCTAGCCATTGCTTATTAGTTGTATCATTTTTTTTGTTCTTTCTAGTTTTTGCTTGCATTCTGACCTCTTATCATTTTCTCCAGGGGGCCTTAGAGGCTATCAAGCAGAGGGACAAATGTTTGAGCTGGGAAGGGGAGAAGCATCAGCTCAAGGCCAACCTCGCTGCGACTACCAATGAGGTGATAGAGCTGAAAAGGAAGTTAGAAAATACTGAAACCCAACTACAAGGAGCCAATGCTGTGGTAAAAAGGGATGAGGAGTCCTTTGCTCATGAGATAGCCAATTTTGCTTCAGAGTTGTGTGGAGCCCACAATGAGCTTCAAAAGAGTAGAGAGGACATATTCTCTCTAACTCAGGGGTTGAGAGTTTCCAGAAGTGGCTTGATGCTACCCAGGAGAGGATAGATAGTGCTGTGGAGAGAGTGAAGTGGGCTAAGGAGGTGGTTAAGCGAGCTAAAGAGAGGGCTGTGCGTGCTAAAGCAAAGGTCACCAAAATGAAATAGGAGACTTTCGCTATGGTGGATTAGGCCTGGGAGGTTACGGTTGCTTATACTACCGACAGTTTCATGTATACTCTGTGGTTAAATCGTGTAGACCTCGATTTTTCCTTCTTTGGCAGGGAAATCATGGATATCATCCAAGGTTTCATTGAAGGTGCTAAGACGGCTTCTTCTCCAGGCACTAAGGTCAAAGATGGTCCTCCTGGTGAGAGTGCCATGCAGGCTGAAATTATTTCACTTGTGGGGGAGACGACCATAGAAAGGCCCGAAGGACAAATCACAGAGAATCTGCTTGCAACGCTCTCGAGCCCCACAGACGCCCAGGGTCATCTTAGCTCAAAGGCTTCTTCTAGTGTAGCACCTTGATAATTTTGTTTTTCTTGTTGTTTTTGTGCTTCCTTAATTTGTAATTGAGACATCTTTATCATGATTTTCAATCCTGCAAAAATCGTCTCCTTCTTTCTCTTTCTTTCTTTTTTTTTTTGACTAGCGACCTACTTATACCCCCGTAGGTTATATTTAATTGCGGGATGCGAGGTTCGAGCCCTCAACACCGCTAGGTGGTCTGTCTTTGTAAAACATAGTCATTTTGCCTCAATTTAAAATAGCAATAGACATTGCTAAAATAATATTGATAAGCGTGCTAAATTGAAAAAGCATTTCTTTAATTCAAAATTTCTATGAATAGCTACAAATTAACAAAGCCAAAATTTGCTCTACTGATAATAAGGTCGGAGATGTTCGGCATTCCAAGTTTGGGAGAATTCTACCCCTTCGATGTTAGCAAGGTGATATCCTCCTGTCTTTAATCTTTCTTTCACAACATACAGACCTTCCCAATTAGGACCCAACGTTACTTCTCTGGGATTACGGCCTCCTGGCTAGATGAGGCATAGGAAGAGGTTACTTGGTTTGAAGCTCCAAGCTCATACTTTCCAATTAAAGTATCGTGCAACCGTTTGCTAGCAGGTCACGATCCTCAGAAGTGCTTTGTCTCTTTTTTCTTCAATGAGGTTGAGACTCGCAGTGAGTAGTTAGTCATTTTCCTTTGCGTTGAAAGTAGCTCTCTGGTGTAAGGTCACCTCAAACTCTACCGGCACCATTGCTTCAGTTCCGTAGACCATCGAGAAAGGGGTTTCACCCATGGTGCTGCAAGCTATTGTGCGATAAGCCTATAGCACTTTTGGCAATTTGTCCACCCATGCCCCCTTTCTTGCTTCCAGCTTCTTATTCAAGATTTGCTTAATAATTTTATTCATTGCCTCCACTTGCCCATTGGTCTACGGGTGGTCTATAGATGAAAAACTTTTCAGGATTCCAAGGTCATCGCAGAATTGGATGAACTGCTCACTGGTGAATTGAGTTCCATTATCAAACACTATTTGTTAGGGGATACTGAAATAGCAAATAATGTTGTTCCAAACAAATTTCTTGATTTGTGAAGAAGAAATCTGGGTTAACTCTTTCGCTTCTGCCCATTTAGTGAAGTAATCTACCGCTACTACAGCATACTTACAATTCCCATGACCTGCGGGATGGGGTCCTATCAAATCAATCCCCCATATCATGAAAGGCCAAGGGCTGATCATTTGTCAGAGGCAGGCTAGGGGAGCTCGGGGAATTATGGCAAACCTTTGGCATTTGTCACACCTCCTAATAAGGTCCATTGCATCCTGCTCCATGGTTGGCCAAAAGAAACCTTGTTGGAGGGCCTTCTGAGCCAATGACAGCCATCTAGCGTGGTTTCCATAGTGTTCGGTGTATATTTCTTTTAGGACAATATCGCAATCAAGGCCGTCGATGCATCGGAGGAGTGGGGTTGAGAGGCCCCACTAGTAGAGCACGTTGTCTATAATACAATACTTAGTGGCTTGGAACTGTATGCAGTGTGCTTCTAACTTGTCTTTTGGAAGTTGGCCATGCTACAGATATTTCAAGATGGGGTTCATCCATAAGTCAAGTGACAATCGGGCCAATGCATCCGTGTGCGCATTCTAAGCTTAAGGGACTTGGCTGATTCCATATTTTTGAAATTTGTGGAGAAATTCTTGGGTTCTTTGTAGATAAATAGCCATCTTTGGTCCCTTTGCTTGGTATTCCCCTTTTACATGACAAATGATTAATTGAGAATCGCTGAAAACCTTTAGGTTTTTAGCTCGCACCTCTTTTGCGAGACGAAGTCCTATGAGGAGTGCCTCATATTTCGCTTCATTATTAGTAACCTGAAATTTGAGCCTCAAGGCACAAAGGATTTTGTGTCCTTCTGGGCTGATTAATAGGACCCCTTCTCCTGCCTTATGCTTGCATAAGGACCCGTCTATGTAAAGTTCCCACCATAGTTCTTCCGAGATTTCTACCTCTTTCCCCACAAGTCTAGTGAATTCAACTATGAAGTTAGCCAGGGCTTGCCCCTTAATCGCCGAACTTAACTTGTAGTGAATGTCAAATTGGGTGAGCTCAACTGCCCACTTAAGCAAGCGACCTGAAGCATCCGCCTTTTGGAGGGTCTATTTCAGAGGATATTAGGTTGGAACTTCGATGGAATGGGCCTGGAAGTAGGTTGCAATTTTCTCGACACAACAACAATGCAGTAGACTAGCTTCTCTATAGGAGTATAGTTTTCTTCAGCATTTACCAACCTTTTACTCACATAGTAAACTAGGAATTTCACTCTGTTCTCCTCGCGAACAACGGCCGCGCTGATGGCATGCTGAGACACTCCCAGATAAAAGATCAGCATATCGCCTTCCTGTGGTTTAGATAAGAGTAGGGCTTGACCCATATATTCTTTTAGGCATATGAAGGTAGCTTTACATTCCTCTGTCCATTCAAAGCGCCTTGCTTTCCTCAAGGCTTCAAAGAATGGCAAGCATCTGTCCGTTGCTTTTGAAATGAATATGCTGAGGGCTACGATCTGGTTAGTTAAGCTCTAGACATCTTTAACTCTACTTGGTGACCTCATGTCAATGAGTGCTTTGATTTTCTTGGGGTTTGCCTCTATGCCTCTATTGTTCACCATGAACCTGAGAAACTTTCCTAAAGTCACTCCAAACGCACATTTGAGTAGATTTAACTTCATCTAGTATTTTCATAGGATCTGAAACATTTCATCCAGGTCACTTACATGATCCAAGACCTATTTGGACTTCACAAGCATATCATTTACATAGACCTCTATAGTCTTCCCGATTTGATCTGTGAACATCGTATTGACTAGCCATTGATAGGTCACCCTAACGTTTTTGAGTCCGAAAGGCATCACCTTATAGTAGTACAGTCCTCGGTCTATGATGAACAAGATGTGCTCCTCATCCTGCGGCTCCATGGGTATTTGGTTATACTCAGAGTATGTGTCCATGAAGCTGAGGAGTTGGTGTTTGGCTGTTACGTCAATGAGCTAGTTGATCCTTGGTCAGGGGAAGCTATCTTTCAGATAGGCTTTGTTCAGATCTGTGAAGTCATTGCATGTTCTCCATTTCCTATCCTTCTTTCTAACCAAGACAGGGTTGGCTACCTAGGCTAGGTAGTGAGCCTCCCAGATGAATTTGTTCACTAACAGCTTATCCATTTCTTCCTTCAAAGGTCGGGATCATTTCGTGGTTAAAGGTCTCTTTTTTTGCCTAATCGATTGGTGATAAGGGTTGATATTTAGCTTACGCAACGTAATTTTTGGGTCAATCCCCACCATGTCCTCATGACTCTAAGTGAAGACATCTAAATTTGCTTTAAGGAATTCCATCAACTGGTCTTTCACATCAGAGGGTAGGCTTTTCTTGAGCTTGAGATGCTTCTGACCATCCAACTCGCTGACTTCGACCTCCTCGAGCTCTTCAACTGGTCTGATCTTCCTGTTCGTCTCCTAGTTATATGGGTCGAGGTTGTAACTAATTTTGATTGAGTTCAGGGCATGGGGCTCTTCATTGGGAGTTGTGTTCACTCTTCTACCTTTTTCCCTAAGCTTGACGGCATCCTCATAACATGGTTGGGCTATGTACTATTCGCCTAGTACTCATCCAACCCCATTCGAGGTTAGGAATCGAATTGTTAATGTTTTGGTGGACATGACCAAGTCGAGATCGTTCATCGCTAGTCATCCTAGGACTATATTATAGGTCGAGGGAGAATCCACGACCAAGAAATCTGCTAAGATAGTTAATTGATTGTCCTTATCCCCTAAAGTGATGGGAAGCCTGACTCATCCCATGGGAAATATTGTGTCACCGGTGAAATCAAAGAGAGGATCAGGTGAAGATTTGAGGTCACTCCGAGTCAATTCCATCTGATCGAAACATTTTTTGTACATAACATTGATCGAGCTGCCAGTATCTAGCATAATTCTCTGCACCTCGACATTGCCAACCTTGGCCCTGATGACTATGGCATCGTTATGAGGGGATTGGATTCCCTATTTGTCATCATCCACAAAAGTGATACACTTGGAAGTTACTCTTGCTTTCTTGATGGGTTTGTTAGACTCACTACCTGCTGACAAGACATAACTTGCCTTTCGCATGTAGCGCTCTCACGAGCTACATGAGGTCCCTATGATGTGCAGTCCTCCATGGATCATGTAAATGGTCCTAACCACTATCATTTACTCTTGTTTGACGTCGAGAGGACATCATACTGTGCATTATGGGGATCGTTGGTATGCCGATCGTACCACATAATCTTTTAGGCGGCCTCTCCGAATGAGGTCCTTGATTGCATCCTTAAGGTATTTGCATTCGGAGGTGGTGTGCCCGATATCATTGTGATAGGCACGGAACCTATTCGGATCTCTATATTTCGAGGGGGTCAGTAGGGGCCTTGGTTGCCTAAAATTTTCTTTATGCTTTTCCATGATGTATACTCTCTTCGGGGTGTCAATAGGGTGTTGTAGTTGTCATAGCGACCTTAGGGCTCGGATCGCTCTATCCTAGCTCTCTTCACAGGTTGAATACCCACATATTTGACTTTGTCTATTCTACCTTTGCTGTGATTGCTTTTTTTTCCATCTCTGCCAGGAACCGAACTATTAGCTTCGTTCTTCCGTCCAAATCCCTTCAAACCGAAGGTTTCTTCCCACCAAATTTCTTTCGCAACTCACTTGTAGAACTCTCTTAAGTTCTTTACCGGGGACTTGTATATGCTCTCATATAGTTTTCCGTCCCTGTGTAGTCCTGCCGAGATTGCCATCAAAATGTTGTCATCGAAAGGACTTTCTACATTACTGATTTCACATCAGAATCTGGTAATGTAGTCTTTCATTAACTCATCCTTTCTTTGGAAGATCGTGGTCAGGTGGTAAGATGGTGCAAGCTACTTCTTAAGAGCCCCATATTGGTCGATAAATTTGTTCTAACATTCTTCCCAGCTATTGATGCTACGAACCAGAAGACTCTTGAACCATGCCCGCAGCACATCCCTGAGAGTAGCTAGGAAGACCCGACATTTGACCAGGAGGTTACCGGTCTGAAGGTCCATTTGGATGTTGAAAGTGTCCAAATGATCATAAGGGTCACCTCTTCCATCATATAGCGAGATGGTCAAGACTTTGAAGCGATGGGGCAGGGGTTCTGTTTCAATTTCTTTAGATAGTGAAGTCCTCTCTTCATAATGACCCGATTGGTCTTAGTCTGAGGAGCATTTCTCTAACCATTGCACCCTCTGCATTAGCTCTTCGATCATTTGATCCTGGGCCTCAAGTCGCTAGCTTTTGTAGTTATCGCGTCCCGCCTTCGGTGTAGTGTGAGCTCTCAGCTCGCTAGTTTCCCTTATTCTTACAAGCTCGTCGTCCTCCCCTTTCAAGTTGGGAGCTAGAGGAATGCTCTAAACTGGCCCTCTAGGTTCCCTTCCATGCTGGCTGCTACCTCTATGTCGTGTCTCCACTTGTGGTTACTGAGCCGCTTCCGCGATGAGGGTGGCCCTACCTTGTTCTCAGGCCTTCTGGGTATACGCCTAAGTCAATGCCTTGATCGTATCAGCGAGCCATTTTACCGTACTTTTGAGTGCTTCTTGGCACCGACGCAAGACTTGCACATCGTCAGTCTCCATAAAGATAGAGGAGGTAATCATCAGGACTAGACATTCTTCTTTGAGTACATTCCGTCGCTGTTCTTCATGACCGCCTGGTTGGTTAGCGATAGCCCCTGAGCTCCTAGTTACTCTTCCTCTTGTCATTGTGTTCAATCAAAAAAAGATGCGAGAGCAGTTTGGTCTCATCGGGTGTGCCAAAATGTTGATAGTCAATTTTGATAATCGATCAACCAGAGGTTTTAAGAACCAAATTACTGTCAGATTACGTAAAGTATGACGAAAAAGAAGAGGATTCAAAGGAAGGGAAGAGTCATCAAAGAGAAATTTTTATTGTGATTTGGCCAAAGTCCAGACGACTCCTATGTCCACGGTGATTGTATTTGCTTCTTTAGTATTTTTGCTACACTGACATACATGAGAGAATATTTCAGTAGAGTTTCTATGTTTTTCCTTTTTTCCTCTCATTTCTAATGTGGTTATCCCATCCCATTTATATAAGCTGGGAGGGTTACAAATCGTAATTTATCAATACAAGGCTATAATTACATTTGTACTAATTATTAAATGCTAGACGCCAAGCAATAAATACTGGGCAAATCATTGTTGGATTTTGGGGACTGTTTTGTGGGTTGGTAGAGTGCTTAGACTGTATCTGTCAAACGTTAGCTATTTCCCTCGATGTAGATGAGAGCTCACTGCTAATTCTGTTGATCAAGGTCTACGAGCTTGCATCATGCGATCTACCAAACAGCCTCCCAGTGACCTTATTTCGAGTTAGGTTGTGCCTTTCTGCAATGACTCTCAATTCTCTGGGCTTCGGCTGACCTACTTCGCTTTATCCGAGGTATATCCATAACACCCCTTTAAATGAAGGTTTTATTCTATTAATCTATAGAATAGTCGGTGGCAAGTCTCCTTGAATAGGATATATCAAGTTCTAACTATGAACTATGCTTACTTTCCTGTACCTCCTAAATTTGAATGCATTACCTAGTTAATCAATTCATGAAATTATATCTTTTAGTCTTTCATTTTTTTCCCCCATGTAAACAAGTAATGCTAATTTGCCCAGTCCAACCAACCCAATAAGATGTGAAGAATGTAGATGAAGACAAATACCTACTTAGGGGAGCATTCTGAACTGGCAACTCACCAACATAAGAAGTAGGTCAACCATTCCTGTCATATATAGGAAGGGAAGTGGGAAAAATCTAAGCTACATTTCTCTTTCTATCTTCAAGAACTTTAATTTTAAAGGAGCTATTTTTTCCCAAAAAAATATAAAGAATAAGGTAACCATTGTGTATAAGGAATGATGGAGTTTAGAAAAAGTTTTTGAAACCTTAAACTAGAAGTTTTACAACTATCAAGTCATAAAATCAAGAAATGTATTGTAATGAGAATAAGACGTGTAGAATAACTGATCTCTTGTCCCAGCTTTCCTCCCATTCCCATCTATAACTATACTATGACACTGGAATTGTCAATTAACCACATAAAGAATAGAAGCAAATTTCAAAGAAAAAAATCCCTTGCATCTGGAAAGTGACTTCAAAGAAACTAAGCACCAAAATTTATAGATTAACTTTGGTGATTGTGATGGTATCAACTCCTCTACAGACTACCAGCACATAAATAGTTTTTTGCGAAGTTGTATGCATAAAGCTTAGCATCTCAAAAAACTAATCATGATATACATGTTCTATATCTTCATTCTAATTATAGTCTTAATAATGCTATGACCTCTTCATTTAAACTGATAAGTATTATGTAATAAAAGATGCGAAATCTGGTATGCCAGTTCTGGAGATAGGATGAAGGACACACTATTTAAGAAGACACAAACTAGATATTCTCTTTTCATAAAAAGCACAAAGATGAAGATTGGCAAGTAAAAAAGGTTGATTGTTTCTTGCATAGCATAGTTTGCTTAAGAAGAAAACTACATAACAAATGTGGTCTCTTGTTGATTCAGTTTGTTCATGTAAGATCCACTGTGAAGGGTCAAATATATGGTTGGCCTCTATCCATAAATGTTGAAACAGGTCCCTTCACTTACAACCTAAATTTTCAATTAGTCATACAAGTTCAATATTTCCTCATAAGCAAGTTTTGACATGAGATTTTCCATCAATATATGCTGAATGGTATATATATAAACACAATTTAAACAAAAAAAAATGGAGGGCTGATTTGACCAAGCAATCAAATTGACTACTCGACCAAACCAACCCCCCTTAGTTGAAGCGGGAAATTGGTCAGTATGGGAGAGAGAGACCACATCGAGCCATCTTTGCTTTGGATACAGAAACTAACAATAGCAAATACTATTTTGGCATATGCATCAATTAAATTAGAAACAAATATGAGTCAA
>JANHAO010019808.1:0-13085 GCA_026873985.1 Saraca asoca
ATAATTAAATTGCCATTAAAACGTAATATAATGTATGCAAACAAACAATCATCCCATGATTGGCTTCTAGGGCATACACCAACAAACGGATCTTGGGAGGTTTATTTCGGCCATGGTCATTTCTCCCCTGGAAAATTTTTTCAAATTTCGGCCCTTTTGGTTGAAGCAAACCTAATAATAACCATTCCTGCAAGAAAAGCATAAGGCTGGTCACCAAGCTCATGCCTGGAGGAAGGACATCAGCTTCCAGTTCCTCTTGCTTACTCCTCCGATGCGTCCCCCTAAGCCAGACCCAGAGCAAATAAAAAAGTTGTAGAAGTCAGTTGGCCAGGGTGCTGCACCACAAGCAATGACCGGAGGAGGTGGCCCAAAGTCAGCACAAGATCTCTCAGGAGCTTGCCAGGCAGATCCTACGACAGAACCATGTGCAACGGGCTATCCATGCCTCCTGGCACTCTGCAACAGGCCATCCATGTCTCAACAAGCTTCGTCGGAAGCCAAGACGCCAAAATGTAGGGGGCTCTTCAATCTCCTTCATTGAGTTTCTTTGGGACGAAAGAAAGAATGCCCCAGGCTATAAAAAGACCCACTCGGCCCTTTGAAGAATCCAAAAGATATCTATCCTGATCTTCATCCAACGGCCCAAAACGAGCTATAATGCCATGCCAATGGCCAAAAATGGCAAACAGAAGAAAGTATGGCCTAAAGCAGAATGGAAAGACATCTGACATGACACTTCGGTCAAGAAAGGACATTGACTGAAGATACAAATCAAGCCTTAGAAACTTACAACTCCCGGTCCTCAAAGCAAACCGAGAGTATACAGAAAATGGTATCGAGAGCTCGAAGCCCCAAAAGCGCCAAAGGCACTTAACAAGCTTCGCTTTACCTATCAGAAAGTGGCACAGTGAAGTTGTCCCATCATCATCCTGCGAAGCAAGCCTCAAAGAAGATATATCCCTTGAAGCAACCCTCACCTCACAAAGGTAGCGACGCAGCAAGAAGATCACAAGACCAGCTTGCCAAGCAGTCAATCATCTTGCTCAAGCTTGATATCTCACTACAGCAGCTCCAAGCTCACTATAGCGGTTCCCATGATGCCCCCGAGCAAGGAATTCCCACTTGGGACACCCAACACCTCGCTTGGCCAACAGCACCAAGTAGCAGATGCCGATAAGTTCAGGTCTACAGCCAACCTAGAGGGCCTACCCCATAGCCTACATTCAGCAATGGCTAGTTTGTAGCCCTTTTACTATCTTTTCCATATATAGTTTGATGTAACACAACTATAGCTTGTAATTAATGCATGTAACTCCTTCTTCCTTTATAAATAGGACTGCATTGTTAGAAGAGGGGGAGAGAGGCCAACTCTGTAAGCAAAAACTCTACTAAAATTATTTCTCAGTATACTAATAAAATCTCCACCGTGGACATGGGGTCCGGTACCGCCTGGATTTAGCTGAACCACATTAAACTCATTGCCTCACCATCCCTTCTTCCTCTCAGTCCACCTTCTTCTGCACTTCAAAAGCAGCATTGGATCCCTGAACTCCTCCCCATTGGCTGAAGTTTGGGCCTTCTATACGAATCAAATTTCATCGTCAACATACATAAAGAGGCTTTACAACTAATTAAATACCAAAAAAAAATTGAAATGGAAAAATAGGAAAATAATTAAAAAATACTAAAAATAAGAAAAATCATAGTAAATGATGAAATTTGCTAAATTTTGAGATGGTCTATGCCCTAGATCTAGCCTAAAATGCTGAAAATAGGTGCCCTACCAAATTTCAACTCAATAATAAAGTCAAATTTTATGTTGTTCAACTTGCCACCACCCAGAAATTGAAACTATGAACACAAAATAAAAAGGGTGGCAGCATGAGAAAATGACTAGAAATGAAGCCTAATACTAATATTGACATCCTAATACTATCAATGACTTAAAAACCACAAAAATAAATCAGCAAGTCCCTAGCAAAGGTGCCAAATTTCAATGGCTGTCGAAACTGGCCAAAAATAGTACTGAGCCACCTATGCTAATAGCATTGTTGAGTCCAGGTCATTTCCATAGAGACTGGTGATCCAATTTGTATGTGTCATAGTATGAAATAAGGGGTTGGCTACCTAATTATAAATAAGAATTAGATCAAACAAGTTCATGCAAAGCAAAATAAAATTAGCATTGAAGTGAATCCAAATCTAGGAAGGCTCAATCTAAAGGACTCTTGCAACCATTTCATAAACCAATCATTCACTCTATGGTTTCACTCCCATTTTAACTACCTAGCCAAGATATTAATTAAGCCCAACATCTAATTAATCTTTCTTAATTTCCCCAAAACTAGCCAACCAAGTCCAGTCCCTAGTTAACTCATATTACTAAATCAGTTGAAGCCCAGCACTTCACCTAATTTACCAAAAGATTGAAGTTTTGAAAAGACTACGTCTAATTAATTGAATCATCCCAGCTACAACCCAATTAACTACCATTAATTCCCTAAGAATATTGATTTACCCCAATATCAAATTAACAACCTATTGCTACTTCCGCCAAATAGCCATAAGCAACAAGTTTGTCTATGGAGTTCCAGCTAGCATTAAACCACTCAGAATAATTAACTAATGATCCTTGAACTAATCATCCAAGGAAAGTGTATGCAATAAAATTAGAGAATCAAAAGAATCAAAATAGGAATGAATTGAAATTAAGATCAAGTCTGACAATCAAGAAAGAAATCATACAGAAATTGCTTTAGATTGATATGAGAATTTAGTTACACATTAATGATAAAATAAAATGCAAAGAAGAAAGGAAATAGTAAACCTAATTATAGATGGAGTCTTTCCCTAGTAAAGCTTCTTTCCTCCAAAAGTTAGATACAATATAGAAAGAATGTAAAAGATATTACAAATGAGGCTCAGTTATCTATTTATAGGTTCAGTGCACTGTCTCTTGGTTAGGCTACTAATTAGGCTTGGAAGGAGGCCTTATTAGACATGACTCTCTTCATATGAAATACAATTCCATCACTTAGCTTTCCAATGCCCTTGACCTTGCATCAAAACTCAGTTCCTAGCTTAAGTTTTGGGCTAAAATTTGAGATAGCTTTTCTAAGTAGTTCAACCCCATAACAGATTTAAACACTTAAGTTCACAGCCTTGTAATTAAATCAAAACGATAAGGTTTGCCCTCAAGCCCTTCATAAAGTTGTAGGATTGGGTCTTAGTTAATCAATAGGCATGAGTTTACACTAAAATGATGAGTGGAGCTTCACTTATGATGAAAACATAGACAAGTTCTAGGTTAGAGCATTGCAATCTATTTTGGTTTCCAAGCTTCATTTCACCTCCAAAACGTTTGAACTACACTTTGGGCTCTTCATGACATTTCTATCTCTTACTTTTAGCTTTCTAATGACATAAGAATCACTCAAAATTGAGGTCTAGAACTCCAAATATGCCTAAAAGCTAAAACTATCTAAAATAATGTAAATTTACCAAATAAATTCAATTAGGCACAAAAACTTAGCAAACCACAAAACCAATCTCAAATATCCAATTAAGCACATAAACATGACAAAATACTAAGTATAAAAGAATATAAAATATGTACAAATTGTGTTCGTCAATAGCCCACACAACTCACATGGCCCACACTGTTTCATGCTCTTGAGATGGAACACCCAAAAGTTACAGGAGAAGACCCTGAAATGGATTTGGACATTGAGATGGATGATACTCCTCATACATCATCATGCAATTCTAGGAAAAATAAGCCTAAAAGTCAATGGTCCTACAACGTGATAGGTAACTGTAATATATCATTTTCTTTTGTGTTTAAGTTTATAACTACTAATATTTTGTACTTATCTTAATAGATAAGGAGGGCGAGATTAAGGTTAAAGACCTAAAGGTCAATTAAGTTTGGACCTTAGATGAAAAAAGTTGTAATTCAACCAAACAATCAAGATCATCCCATATAAGATGAAAGAGGACTTTTTTAGAAGCAATGGAACATTTGACTAGGACCAAATTTTAAACAGATCATGAGAATTGGCCAAGCATACCGGACTGGGTTAAAGACAATGTGGTAACTAGATTGGTAATGTATGTAATAGCACTACTCAAATATTTACAATTTATATTTAATTCTATTGCTAATGTTTTTTTTTGTCATAGCCATACTTTCATTCTACATACTATAAGGTCTAAAACATTTACACTTAAATAGGATGAAATGGTAGTATAAACATTATCTTTAAGTAAATAAAATTTAGTTCATCTAGATGCATTTAAGTTAAACCTTTTTTATCAAAATGACAAGAAAAGGGGAAAGAACAACTAGTTGGTCAAGCAAAGCCATGGAATGTTATACATTAGAAAAGTGATGGTTCATATCTAAACAATGAAGCAAGGAGCATAGGAGTGGGATTCAATTAGCAATTTTATTACTTTCCTAATATTAATATTTGATATCATCATAACTTCTGTGTTTACTTAAGAAAACCTTAATAAAGCTTTGAGCCAATTGAACCATGTTCATGGTCTAGGCATGCATGTTTGCCCGACAAGTGTGTTTGGGACCAATTCTCAATGATTTTGTAGAATTAACTCCAATAATTTTTTTGGCACTAATCTAATGATTCAAGAAGAGGTTGAAAGCCTAAAATTAGAGCTCAACCAAATGAAAGGTAAGCTTCATCAAACCAAGGATAAGTTATTGAGAATTTAACAACACTTAATAGAATTAAACCTCTCACTCTCTAATGTCCTAAAAGTGCAAGTATGAATCTTCTTAGAAACATTGCCTACCTTTAAAGTTTTGACTATTGCAAATGCAAAGCATGTTCATTTGTGTGCATAAACACATACATATTTATATATGAACATTAATCATTGTTCTATTTTACATATGCAACTTGATAGAAAAATAGAATAAACTAGATTCTATTAAGATAAATTGATTAGAACTTGCATATCTAGAAAGATTTGTAAGCTACATTGACTTGGCAATATAGTTCTTGTTTCAATCCCCTATCTTTAGATTTACTTATCATTCTACTGCTCTAGAGAAAGGAACAAATAAAGATAGATTTGTTGCTTATTTAAAAGGAAAAGAAAAGGATCATAATTTCATGACCTAGTAAAATGTCTACTCGTATATTTGTTTTTAAAGGAATCAGATCCAGGTTGACATATGGATCCATGGTCATTGTGAAAATCACAAGAGTGATTATTATTCTCATGACTATTAGTATAGATGCCCTAGAGACAATCAGTTGTAATGGTATGGATGCCATATTTCTTAGCATATTTAATAACTATGATGTTTTGGCTTCTTTATCAATTTAGTTTTAATATATATGTTTTGATATATGTATCTATATTAGATAAAGTCCATCAAATATGATTGTGTGTAAATTAATTACAACTTGAATTATAATATGAGATTATTTATATATATAATTGTATTTTTAAATATCCATAATTATTGAATAATTGAGAAAACAAGATATCAATTATTCATGAGTAAGCCAACATATGCCATCTCACATTTTTCTAGAAGGAAGTAGTGATCTCGTATATTGTAGCTGTGTTCATATCTAGATATGGGTATATGTTATGATTGCAATAAAGATTACAACTTTTAAATCATTGACTAATTTACACTTCTAAATCACATTAGAACACTTTAATTAATCATTTCAAATTTCCAAGACATTCACTAATTCAACTTTTGAATTCAAAATAGTAGCAAATTTCCAATATTAATATTTGAATGTTGTAGAACATTAAGTAAAGGAATGGTTCCTCACTTAGAAAGTTGTTTTAATTAATAAAAAATCTAGAGAATGATTACATATGCTCATAGAAAGTTATTTGGGCTTATTAGACACAAAATAAAGTGCATGAGGTTAATGGGTTTGGACTCATTATGACCCAAATAAGGAGTATGGACTGCTTGTGCCAAGAAGGTAGCATTAGCCATATAGCCCATCCACTTGAAGTGTGGATGGCACCAGCAAGGAGAAACCCTAGCTTTTGTGCCACTAATGCTTGCTCCCCACTCTTGATTGTGCTTCAATCTTTTCTATTTAAAGAAGAGTAAAGCCAACCCTTCAACACACTAATACAACCCCTAGCACATTTGTTGTGCGACACAACTCTCTTAGTGTGATCTCACTTATCTTCTCCTATTTGCATTCACATACCAACCCTGTTCGAGTGAATTTGTGATTCCCAAGAGAGCTAGCTCCTCTTAAGCTAAGGAGTAGATTTTCTTACTCTATCCACTACAAAAATATTGGTGGAGGATTTGGATCAAATTGTTTCATGTGAATCATTGTTAGTCTTGTAAATCAAATCTGAAAGAGTTAACCAAAATTAATCTAGAAGACTTGATCATCAAGCTTGTTAGAGTTTGTGGGATGGCTTGGAGATCAAATTTAGATTTGAAGATAGGGGATTTTTGAATTATACAAATCCTTATAAATTAATTTGAAAATAACATGATCCAGGTTTAGGGGAAAATTTTAAAAAAATTTGTTACAAATATTTGATGCTTTTGATCGGCATACTTGATATTCTTTTGTCTATTTTTCCCAACATGGATTCACAAGTTCTAGTTTAAAATATAATCTTTCCTCTTTTAGGATACACTTTTGATTGATTTTCTACCTTCCTAACTCTGATTATAATGCTAGTTTTTTTTGTAGCACTTATGTGTCTATTATGATTTCCACATTGAAGAAAACTGACTCTCCACCTTAATGTTTTGGAAACTTTGTTAGTGTCAAACTTTAGCATGTTGGAGGGATATATTATACTATATTTTCTAAAAACAAATTAATGTTGAACTTTAACATTCAACATTACCACTAATGTGGGTTTATTACTTAAGTCATACAAAGGATGAATGAATCACTATCCAATTAATAATTTTGATTGCAAAGTGCATTGCTTGTGATCAGGTCAAATTGTATTATTTCATTTCGTGGTGAGAAGTATATTGCGTAGCTGGTTTGTACTTATTATATTTGAACATAGGAGCTTTAATTCCCTATTTTCTTTTATAGATAGTATAAGCTTTAAATTATTAGTTGATATTAATAAGTTATTGATATAAACTTTAAATTTTTTTTGTGGACCAAGATTAAATGGTAGAAACAAACTATGTGAAGGAATTATTTAGGGTAT
Source organism: Saraca asoca (assembly GCA_026873985.1). Lineage (NCBI taxonomy): Eukaryota > Viridiplantae > Streptophyta > Magnoliopsida > Fabales > Fabaceae > Saraca > Saraca asoca. Next base: position 7,201 of record JANHAO010019808.1, read on the forward strand.
AGGGAAACAACTTGCAATAACTAACAAAACAAAAAAAAAAGGATCAAAACCAAAAATCAAAAGAATTTAAGGTAAGAAATTAACCTTTTTAGACTAAAAACCTTACCTTAGGCTCTCATCCTTGAAAAGCGCAAACCAAAATCATAATTCACTAAACAATGTTCCTTTGGGAGCTATTAAAATTAATGTAGGATTGTGATTTTCACATCAAGGGCACTATTTATAGGCTCCCAAGGTGAACAAGTTGACATATCGATGGATAACAGGTTAATCCAATTGAACCAATTAATCGCTTATATATATATAGAGCCGGTCAACTAATTAGTCTAAGTTCTAGACACTAACTTGACCCAAAACCCAAGTCCAACTATTCTACTTGTACAGTTTAGTCCATTTCAATTTTATCCTAACATTATTTTAGTCTAACTTAACCTACTAGGGCGTTACAAAAAGTATTGCCTGGGACTACAACTTCATATCCTAGGTTAATGGAAAACCAACAGGATTCAAGTATCCAAATACTATAGAAGATTGATAGAGATATTATGGCCATCCTTATTTCTGTGGTTGCTTATAAATCTATCTATAGCACAGGTGGTAGATTAGTGAGTCATCATCATTGTAATCTTCGCCAAGACACTTTAAGGCACCTATGTGTGCTCAAAACTGGTTATACAAAGGAAAACAGGGTAAACTTTTTATTAGAGTAGCTATTAATTTATTTAAATGAGTTCATATACAATTTTTTAATCCTTTTTTTCATCATTTTGTCTTGTGATGTAACTACTTTTGGTATTGTTGGTCCTACTATATAATCAATGTCAAGGGAAAGATAAATGTTTTAAATCTAGTGAATCTAATTAAGATATTGATGACGATGAGGTTAATATTTCAAAGCATATTTATTATTGTGTTATTATGATATTATAATATATAATTAATTTTGTTGTTATATTATGCTTTCTAGATTATGAAGAGTGGCTCTAAGTTGACAAGACCAAATTAATAATTTGCACGCTAATAACTTAGGATACCACTTGTTGCTTGATTCAAGTATTTGCATTGCCTAAATTAATATTTCTTATCGAGATATTAGAGTTTAAACTTTATGTTTTCATTTTATTTGAGAATTAATATTTTTTTCAAGTTTGAAAAATTAAAATTAAAATTTTATATTATCATTTGCTGTCATAATATTATTAGAATATTTGATAATATGATAATTAGTGTTTTATCATTAATTGAAAACTATAATTTTTATTAAAAAAAAATTATAGTAAGGCATGAGTAAATACACTTCATTTAAATTGATGGGTGAATGGAGATGTGTACTGGGATTTAAGGATTTAATGGAAATGGAGATGGGAACCAAAAAGTCTACTCACGTGGACGAAGACTAATAAAATATTCCCAAATGGGGGTGGGTATAAAAATCCTGATACTTTATCTATACTTTCTCTATTGTCATTCTTACTTACAAAGACCTAATTAAAAACTAAGTGATACCATAAAGAACAATAATGTAATTTAACCATTATGATATTATTGACAGTGCATTTTCTTTACACCTGAATTCGGCCAATGGAAGGGCTTCTTTTGAGACCCAAGTTGTTCTATGTTGTTGAAGTGATAGGAAGGTGCTTAATAGCTAGAGGGAAAAGGAGAAGAAAGAAACGCATAGAGGTTTAACGTGGTTTGGCTAAATCCTGGCGGCACTAGACCCTACGCCCACTTGGATGTTTTTATTAATCTGAAGGGGTTTATACAAAGCTTCAGCTATCGTTACCGATAGAGTTTCTGCTAGTATTCAATTACTTACCTCTTTCTTCTTACAATGGTTCTAGCCCCCCATTTATAGAAACATGGAGAGCTACAAATGAAACTAAATAAACTGTAGATCTATTACATCAAATATTAAATGTACAAGACTGCCTAAGGTACTATAGTCTGGCATCTGTAGGTTGCATTCTGCATGTGGGACCTGATGTTGTATCTGTAAAATGGCGATGCAAGTTGTTTATTGGCCTTATGCTCAACTACAGCGAGCCTCTGGCTGGGTAAGGTTTCGTCCTAGTGAGCTCGAGCTTGTGCGCTGGGGCTACCGCTAGTTCGCGACCTCAAGCTCATTTAGCCAGTGAGCTCAGGTCCTTAGGAAGCTGAGATCTTTTGTTCAGTGACCTCGAGGTCTGGTGAACTCGTCCCTCTATCAGACTCAGCTCCTTTTGGGCTTTTGCCAGCCCACTTCGCAGTGCCAAATTCTACTTATAACACTAGCCCCCCAACTTTTAGTTCACTTTGTGGACTGGGAGTTAGACCTCTACTGGCAAAAGCTTGTGCTGCTGCAATACACCATAACTCTGGCCTTTATCTCACGCACTTGCTTCCTTTTGTGAGGTACGGCTTCAGCAACCTAGGGCCTTGTGAGACTCAGAAGAATGCATGGATAAGTTTCTTTTGTTGGACCCTTATTCAGCCTATTCCAGATCCAAAACTGGAAGATATTTTTAATCTCAGCCATGGACCACTATGCAATCAAAGTTTTTCGAGTCAGCTTGCCGTTTCATTTTTCCAGATCGTACAGGTTTTATAATAATTAGTGTGCCAACCTTATTTTCTTTCAAGTCATTAAATAAGAGTGGTTGAGGAATTCCTTCCAGAGCCTTCGACAAGATCAGGTTGAGTCTATTTAAAGCATGGCAAGTCCTCTTCTTCTTTCAAAGAGTGACTGAATGGAAGTTTAAGATAAACCTCCCGATTTCCTGATGTTTTGCCTTCTAGGTGAGGCATGTATGGTCTGCTGCATAAGAAGCTTTGAAGTCAATACTTCTCCAATAATGTGGAGAGATCTCATACAGATATAAGATTATGTCCTCACGGTTGTGAGGTTTCTCCTTTTCAGCTATTCCAGTGAGCTTTTTTGGACTTCCCAGTCTCAAGAGTGAAGCTAAGGAAGAGCTTGCTGTTGAGGAAGGGGGTTGGAAGAAGAAAGTTGGGAACTTAAATGAGCTCGTGAGTTTCCAACCAGCAAGGGTTTGTCTCTTGGTGGCTAACCCTCTGATTGGTGGGAGTTTTCCCTTTGCCCCAATCCTTCTTCTAGAAGAACTAGCTATAGATTTCTTTGACTTGTATTTTGACTCTTTCTGATGTAAATGTACCCCACTGAGGCTTTTTAATGAAAAAAATTTCCTTCTTTTTTTTTTCAAGTATTTGGCTATTTTGTCCTGCAATTCTTAGATGATAAAGGTTAATTCTACACATAAAGATAGCTAAATAGCCGATTGACAATGCTTTTTAATTGAAAGATAAATTTGGGCTAAATATATTGAAAGTAAGTAATATATGGGTAGTCTACATGGCACTAAGGCATCTAGTCTCATGATAGCTATGAAATTTTGATTGCATGAGAGCTATGAAATTTAGGTCACATACATATGATGGCTAAGAAAGTTGCTCATATGCTGGAGCCTTTAAGTTGCATACATGTGGTGGCTAAGAAAGTTGTTTACATGTATGGCAAGATCGCAACGTACAGTGGTTGAGAAAGTGGCTCATACGTGCGATAAGGTCACTGCATGCACACGGTGGCCAAGAAAGTGGCTCGTATGCACGAGCTTTAAGTTGCATACATGCGGTGGCTAAGAAAGTTGCTTGCATATATGGTAAGATCGCAATGTACCATAGCTAAGAAAGTGGCTCATATGTGCGGTAAGGTGTTGTGCGCATATGATGGCTAAAGTGGCTCGTATGCACGAGCTTTAAGTTGCATACATGTGGCGGCTAAGAAAGTTGCTCGCATGTACGGTAAGATCGTAACATATGGTGGCTAAGAAAGTAGCTCATACGCACGAGCTTTAAGTTGTATGAAAGTTGCAAATACTTAATCGCATGAAAGCTACAAAATTTAGGTCGCATGGAAGCTGTGAAATTTAATCTCATGAATACAATGTCGAGAGGTAGGCCATGATAGTGTGATGCCTTATTAGTCGCATTAGTGTGATACTCAATCGTAACTTGAAACTCAGTTTGCAAAGTGTGCATTTCTCATAATCTCAAGACCAAGTCAAATATTTTCCAAAATTTTTAGAAGAATCTACATGAACTAACTTCCACGAAATTTGGGTCGATTTCGCATATCATATTACAAGTTCAATATATGGTTTTCACTACAGTTGATTGCTCCTACTTGGGGTCCCACTAAGGCCAAGGGCTATTGTGCTGCAGGCCACAATATGTACTCTCTCAAGTACCCTCTCTTAATCAGGTCCTCAATGGCATCTCTGAAAGCTCGGCAATCTGAAGTGTTATGCCCTACTTCGTTGTGATATGCACAAAACTTGTTTGTGTTTTTGCCTGCATGAGGTGCCCGCTAGGGAGTAGGAGTACCGAAATCCTCTCTACTCCTTTCTGTTGCATAAATCCTATCAGGAGTATCTAATAAGATGCTATAGTGCTCATGGTGAACCAATTATTAAGGTCGCTCTGCCTTGGCTCTCTTCGTGAGCTGGTGGTTGGAGCCACTCTTTATGTCCTCATGACTATTCCTATTCTTATTTTGACCAGGTTTGTCTAGTTCGGCCTTCTTTGCACCAAATGTCTCCTCCCATCTGATTTGCTTGGTAGCTTAATCGTAGAACTCTTCCAGGTCTGCTATTGGGGATTTGTATATACTTTTATATAGCTTGCTATCTTTGCAAAGCCCATTAGATATTGCAGTCAAAATGCTCTCGTCAGACGGGCTCTCCACATTGTTGATCTCACGTTTAAATCAAGCAATGTAGTCTTTCAAAGACTCATGCTTGTGCTGAAAGATTGTGGTGAGATGGCAAGGGGCGCGAGCTACCTCTTTAGCACCATTCCACCCTATAGTGATTGAGAAATTTTTGCTAACATTTCTCCTAGCTGTTGATACTGTGGGCCGAGAGGTTCCTAAACCAGGCTCGGGGGACATATCCTAATGTGATGGGAAATACACGACACTTGATCAAAGGATTACTTGTCTGAGGATCCATTTGTTCGTTAAAAATGTCCAAGTGATTATGTGGATCGCTGTCTCCATTGTATAGCCAAAAAGTAGGAATTTTGAGCTTCTGGGAAAGGGGCTCCATTTCAATCTTCCTAGAGAAGGTAGTTTATTCCTTGGCATCAATGGATCTTTGGAACAGTTCACTCCTAGAGAAGGGGCTCCATTGTACCTCGAACTCAGGGGTGTGCCTCTAGTTGCTTCACCCTTTGGAACAATTCTTCCACCGTCAATGGCAATCCTTCAGATTTTTGGTTGGAAGCCTGGTGGCTTTTCACATCCTCCTCATGGTGTGAATGATGACATGAAACATGCTTGCGACTAGCTCTATGTGAAGTTTCAACTCACTGTTATTGGAAGACATTTTTGGGTGCGATGACTTCGGCCTATCTTTGTGCACTTTGAGTTTGTCCTTGGGCCAACATTTCGAATGCCTTAGCCATCCTCCTCATCGAACCTTCAAACGCTTCCCAGCACTGGCGCCATGCTTGGGCTTCGTTGGTCTCAAGGATAGTGATAATGGGTTGGCGGTTAACTAGGGAGGCCAAACCGTTGGTAGTTCTGGTGGCAAAGGAGCTTGAAGTGTGACCTTCTAACTGATTATCGGAGGCACTGGACTTCCTGACAACTTTTCCTCTTGCCATTTCAACTGAACAAAGTCAACCAGAAAAATAGAGAAACAACCAGAGAACAGAAAAGTCCCACTGAGCGTGCCAAAGTGTTCATGATGGATTTTGATTACACCTGAATCTGGCCAACGGAGGGGGTGGGTTTTATATTCCCCCACATTCGACTTCCCCTTAGCTTGCCCCTATGGCATGATCCTCTTGAACTCTGTTTGTCGAGCTAATAAATAATAAAGCCC
>JANHAO010019809.1:0-13076 GCA_026873985.1 Saraca asoca
AGATTTTTATCTCAAACTTTGGTACTATATTTCTTACCTTATCTTAATTTTTCTTTTGAGATTTCTAGGTTGATAGGAATCTTGTATATGTTGGCAAGAGCCTGTAGAAAATCTTGTGGTTATTTTAGATTTGGAAAAGTCAGGTGAAAATCTTCTAGGTTAGCCAGATCCTTATTGTAATTCTTATGTAAAACTGATAGTTTAGGAGCCCATTTTAATCCTGATGGTGTTGAAATAAAAGTGGTAATTTGGTTGAAGATTATCTAGTGGAATAAACTTGAATTGTGGTTTCAATTTAAGTTAAACCACTTAAAAAATCTTGTGTCCTGAATCTTTATTTTTCTGATCTTGCATTTACTACATTTTGCACTCTTTATATTACTGCATTCTTTATAATATCATAATAAAGATTTCAGTTTATCTTTATCAAATAATAAAAACTTCATTGAGCTTCTTAATATCAAATAATCATATTCCTGTTGAATGAAATTGAATTCATTTTTTTTAATTAAAGGAGTACATCAAATCCCCCTAAAGGAATAAGGGTAAGATCCGTATTATACAATATATCTTTATCTGGAACCCTTATTAAGGTTTAATTTTATAATCCTTATTTTCAGTTTGTTAATATGTTGTTGATCTTGACCTATTTATTGCTAAACTGCATTTATTTCAATTATTTTGTTTTTCTTTTGTTGTTTGATGTATTTTTCACTGCTTTATATAAATTAAGCCTACATATTTTGTTGAAAAGTAGATTGATGTCTTATGTAATAAATGGCAATCCAATTGTCAAAACACTCCTATGATGTATGTGTTGATTAGTATTTTCATCTTTTCTTACCTTTTCCATTGTGGCATATGCATTTTCTTCTATGGATGCTTTACTTTAAAAAATGCTACTATAATTACATATGTGATTTAGTTTTTAGAGCATGAATTTCCCATATGGGTTTATACTTTCTAACCAACCATACTCCAACTTGCCTATGCCTATGACTTGTAGGAGCTGCATGATGTCAATGAGTTAGAAGAGAGTAAAAAGAAGATTGATATTTATAATAAGGCATTGACCATATACCTTATTATTTGTAATTACCACATATCAATATATTATATGATAGCAAAGTTTGGTTAATTAGACCTTGGAATGCAATCTTGTTCTCTAGGTAAACATTTCCCCTAATACTAATTGCCCAATTTAAGGTTATAAAAACTTAAAAGCGGGGGCCTTGCAACCTTCCATAAGAACATATAATAACTAACTAGAGCCTCACAACATGTAGAAGAACCTCCTAACCCTAGAGCTTAAAGGTTTTATGATATGTTGTCAATTATGCAACAACCTTTATAAGAAGGTTGTGGTAATTACACTGTGCTGTCATCCATAGTCAGGCTACTAAGCATAAAATCATACTACAATATCCCAAAGCAATGCGACAATGAAACAATTCAATCGATAAGGGAATGCATGGCCCAAGATAATCAAATGCCATCAAATTTTTAAAGAACCAAGAAATTGGTTATAAAGTTAGGCTTGGGGTTTGAAAAGATAGATTGCTATGTCAATGGGTATATGCTTTATTACAAATAATATTAAGATGAGAGACAATATGTTTTCTATCATTATCCAAGGTACACATCTCGAAGATCTAGTTAAGGTAGGTACATGGATGGTTCTAATAAAAAGTTGTGGTACTTACCACTTACTCCTATACATCAAAGATTGTATGCCTTGCACTCGACTAGTTGTAAAATGAGAAGGTATGATGAAAATTCTTATGAATTACAGATTCTATCCCACCCCATTGGATAGAGAATCATAGAAAGACTTTGACCACACACATCCTCAATTTGCTAATGATCCTAGAAATGTGAGATTGAGCTTGTGTGTAGATGGTTTTACACCATACAGATAATATGGCCAAATATATTTGAGTTAGCCAATTATTGTAACTTCATACAACCTTCGGCCATGGATATATATGAGATAGGAGTATGTGTTCCTACTTTGATTATCCAAGTCCAGGTAGTCCCAAAGCAGACATCGATGTGTACTTATAATTACTAGTAGACAAACTTAAAATGTTGTGGGAAGGTGGTGCACATACATATGATATCTCCTTGAAATAAAATTTTACCTTAAAAGCTACCTTTTTATGGACTATAAATGACTTTCCTGCATATGATTTGTTGTTTGGTTAGTAGACTCAAGTCAAGCTAACATGTCCTATTTGTGTGGAGCATTCTTAAGCCTTCACCTTAAAATATGGTTGAAAGACTTCATTCTTTGATTGCCACCGATGTAGATTATCTATGGATCACCCTTATAGAAGGAATAGAAAGGTTTTCAAGAAGAACAAGGTTGAGAAATCATTTACACCTTTAAGATTGAATGACAATATAATTTGGGATGGGTCATAAATACCTCTAAATTTGTAGATGAAGGCCATGCAATTTAAACTGAGGGCTATAAAGTATTCCATATTTGGACAAAGTAAAATATCACTTAGCAGTTGCCTTATTGGAAAACAAACCTTATTCACCATAATTTGGATGTCATACACATTGAGAAGAATGCGTTTAATAATGTTTTCAACACGGTGATGGATTTTAAGGGTAAGAAAAACGACAATGTCAAGGTCATGATGGATTTAGGTGAGTTATGTAAGCATAGAGAACTTGAGCTAGGTGAACAAGTGAATATGAGAATGTTGAAGCTAAAGGCACAATACACTCTTAGCATGGAGCAAAAGAGAACAGTGTGTGAATGGATGAAAAGCTTATAACATCTAGACAATTATGCTTCAAACTTGACTAGATGTGTAGATATAAGAGAAGGTAAGATGAGTGGGATGAAAAGACATGATTATCACATTTTCAAGGAATAAGTAATTCCAATTGCATTTAGAGCTCTACTAGATCCCATTTAGAATGCAATAACTAAGCTAACTTTGCTCTTCAAATACTTGTGCTTAAGCACATTATATGATGAACAATTCTTGCTAATGGAACAAAATATTTATGTGACAATTTATAAGCTAGAAATATTTCCTCTTACCCTCTTTGTTTTAATGGAGCACCTTCTATTACACTTACTATATGAAGCAATCCTAGAAGGCCTTGTCTAATACCATTGGATGTAGCCCTTTGAAAAGTAGTTAAACTAACAAATCATATTAATTAATAGCTAAAGGCTCTGTTTGTGGGCCATATATTACTGAAGAGACTTCGATGTTTTGTTCACATTATTTTGAAACACATGTCTATTCTAGAAGGACTAGAGTTCTAAGGAATAATGATGGTGATGATGTATAAAGAGAGTGGTTGTTCTATCTTTAATTATCTAGATCACACAATTGGAGAATGTAAGTCTCACTACTTGATAGACCAAGAGTACACTGTGGCTATGACATATGCATTGTTAAATTGTGACGAGGTCCAACCATATCGAAAGTAAGATTTGTGGCTTAATAATTTGTTAATTACTGATGTAGTGAATCAAAATGCATGCTAATGGTTGGTTCACATTCTAATAATGTAATGTCATCTGTAGTATATTTGAAAAGGCTATACACCACTCTTTACCATACATGAATAACCAAGACATGAATATGTGCATTGAAAATGAGTTTGCTTTATGGTTTCACAATTTGTAATTAATTCATATTCTTTTTAACTCGTTTTTATGTCCTCTGATAGCCATTTTCTTATTTAACTAATCTTTCGTGTATGTGTACTTTGACATAGGTCCTAAATCTAGACAACATGGTCATAGACCAAAAAATCCTTAACATAGCTTGGGGTCTAAAAAGAAAAGTTTTCACATGGCCTATATATTTTGTCAATCGATATAAATTTCACACTAAATAATGGAGTATTATGGCAAACTTTAAGAAGTGATAGAATGAGAATATAGTGGATTATCAGCCCACATGTTATTCTTATTTAATTGTGAATGGTTTGACTTAACTCCTAATAGAAGTATAAGATTCCAAAAATAGTACAACATTATTGAGGTTTGTGCTAATCATCTTAGTTTGACATGTTGTGCAAGTGTACTATATTCCATACCCATGTCATCAAAGAGAGTGGGCTGATTGGTTGGTTGTCATTAAAACCAAAATAAGGAGCATCATAGATGACCCAACAACCAATACAATAGATGCATTCCAAGATGATGAACAACAATACTAATTGCCAATTACCTTTAACAATGAAGAACTCCATTCATTTGGGGATCATTGGAGTGCTCTTAAAGTTGCTAACCTCCAACCTGTTCCACATGATTATTTAGATGTGGTGGGAGATGAAGAAAAAAATGATGATGATAAGGAAAATGAAGAGGAGGAAGAAGAGGACTATTACAGAGAAGAGACAGATATACAGGAAGATGAAGAAGAAATTTCATATGATGACTTTAACTTTCCATCCTAGATTAGGTTATGTTTGTTAATGGCGTGAGCAACATTCTCACCTAATGGTTGATGATGTAATCATGCCATTTGTGCATGTCTGAGTATGCTAATTGGCATGGAAGTTGCTAAAGTGCTGTTTTGATTTTGGTATGCTTGGAAGTCAAGCTAATGGCCCTGATCGACTAACTTGAAGTTCTTAACCATTTAACCACAACCTTGACCTCCTGGCTTCACCTTAAGAATCTGTATTGTCCATGATGCTATGATCTGGTTGCCTAGGCTTAGGTTGTCTGACTTATGTGTGAGGTCAATTGGTCACAGCTCATATAAGTTTATTTTGGGCTGTGTCATTTGCCCCTTTCCCCCAGCATTATGCAGTTTGAGTGGATAGAGAACCTTTTGTATTCTTGGCTAGTTGTCCACTAACTGTTATTAATACTATTATTGTATTTACCTTCCTAAGACATCTTGAGACTTGCTAGCATCGTATCACGATGGGGATCGTCATCTGGTCTATTCATCTCAGCACTTCTCTTCTGTTGGATCTTCTTCCTCTTCTTATCTCTGGCTTTGCCTTTCTTCTTTTTTTCGATTAACCATTATGTTGTTTTCTTTTTTCTTTATTGTTCATTCTAATTTCTTGTTTTTGATCTTTAAAGGTGATCTTCAACCTCTTGTGCCCTTTTCCTTTTCATGTCTAGAAGATTCAGCCATCCTATTGGCCTGTCATTTGACTTTGACTCCTCTTCATCTTCCAACCTTAAGGAGTATTCATTTGAAAATATAATCTTTTGCTTCACACATCTGCTCTGCATAATCATGGCTGAATGTTCCTATGATGAAAACAAATTTGAGTAAGCGCACTTGACTAATATGGTGCCAAATAACCTAAAGTGGATTCATCCAGATGTGAAGGTGGCATATGCCTCTAAGGAATGGCAGGAGTTAGACCTACTTCATTCAATGACTAGATAAGGTTTTTATATATAACATGCTCACCAGTATTTGATCCTTAAATCAATCCTTTTTCAAAGTTCAAGTGGCTAAGGGTTTTCATCCTTTTTTTTTCTTTAGGATGGGGAGCCCATTTATCTTGTGAAGTAGATTATACCCACGAAGCAACCGTGAAGTTGTTCACTTGAAGAAATAATCACAATGAGTAGGATCTCATTGCTGAGTTATTAGCATTGGGGACTTTTAATGCCTAGTCTATCCTTCGTACATATTTTTGCATTGCCTTGTCTTTGCTATTTTTTTTGATTTCTTTTTAACTATGTTTATTAACTTTGTTTATTTCTTTTTAGATTCCTAGTTGAACAAGGAAGTCATCGAGATACACCAATCAAAGATGTACCCAAAATGCCTAGAAGTCTTTGGCCAAGAAGAACCCTATTGCTCCACTTGTGGCTTTAATCAAAGCTCCTCTTCTAGAGCCAAGCTTTGAGGTCACAAGCAGCCCCTCCTCTCACGGTCACTCAAAATCCTCTTTTGGTCATACGAAAGCTTTATCTTTATACAAACAAAAGACCCTTTTTGAAGATCTTTCCAAGGGTAAAAGCAGTAGCTTTTTGGATGTGTTCACTTCTTTTATGAAGAAGGTTAAACTGGGTGCCTGATGGAGCTTCTTCTTATGGCATCCCTAAACAAAGTAGTTTTGACTTTGACACCATAAATGGCTTCTGGTACAAGGACGCGGACTTTAGTGCCTTCTTGCATGGCCAATTGCTCGTTTTGGTTGATTAAGAGTATAATGACACCTCCGTGAAGGATTTTGGCCCTATCCACCTTCTAAAATCCTTGGTGGCCCAAATTGCTCACTTGACTGCCTCCATTCTCTTAACTGTTCTCGCCTTGGCCTAAGTAAAAAGATAGTATCTTCAAAATAATTTGAGCATTGTGGAGGGCTTGAGTAAAGATGTGGAGGTGAAGTCTAAGGAGTTAGTTGATCTTGATAAAAACATTCATAAACTTACCAAAATGTATTATTAAGTTGGTGAATGATAGGGATGCTTTGCCCTTGAAGGTTGAAGAACTCTGGGTCTAACTTTTTTAAAACATAAGGAGCTAGATGATGAGTAGAAATGGTGTGAAGATGATTAAGTGGCCTTTGTTGTGAGGGAGAAGAAACTTCATGATGATATTCAAGAAGTGGAAGATCTTATAACCTTATGTTCCAAAGTAGGTTTCACCAAGTTGTTCATCAAATCAAACATCTCAAACCTAACTTGGCCATCGAGATCTCAAAAATTGATAAAGACAAGTTTTTGGAGGAGATCTTGAAGGAGCTTGGGCAAGCTAGATTGTTTGTGTTTCTTTTTTATGTAAATAGTTATGGTCATTTGAATTATGAATATGAATGAACCATTTTCATGTTAGTATTCATTTTTCTTTTATCTTGGCTTCCAACAAGCCTTTAAGTATGTACTTTTAGCTAATAACATGTTTTGCCATCGTTCAACAAATGTGGTTCTTGCTTTCTCTGGAACTTCAATGGGTTGTTTGCCTATAAATTGGTTTTGACATCTGAGGGATTTAAGTTTTCTTGCCCTTTTATTTCTATTTTTGGCTAATCATTCTAGCTTCTAGTTTATTTTTGTTCTAAGAGGTTGTTCGAACTTGAGTGTTATTTTATTTTAGTTTCACAGGCTTAGATGGTACTTAGGAGATTGCTTGGATTTAGATAGTATCGAGGGGGCTACTTAGGTTCAAATAGTATCAGGGGGCTGCTTGGGCTTAGATAATACTGAGGGGTTTGTTCGGGTTTAGATAGTATCAAGGGCTCATTTCAGGTTTAGATAGTAATATTCACTTTTGTGGATATCAAATAATTCTCATTTTCATTTCATATATTGATTTTAATTACATGATTCATTGATTGGCTAGTCTTCAAATTTGTACAAGGTATGCTTTGAGGTGTATCGCATTTCAAGTTCATTTTGATAGTTTTAAGGTGGTATACACCATTTGCTAAATTGCTCCTTACCTTGGCCTATGCTTTTCGCAGTCCATCTGCTCACTGAAGGATTGAGACACCTTTTGCCTTTTTGTTAGTGATCTTAGCTATCTTGCCTTTATATCACTCATTACAAAGGCGAGCAATTTTCTTGACTTTTAGAAACATGTCCAACCTTTCTTTTCTTCTTTCCTCATTTCCCTCTTATTCATAATGCACTCTTTGATTGGAGTATTGTCCTAGTTCAACCAAGAGCATGGCCTCACTCCTATAGAGAAGCATCAATAGGGCTTCCTTTGTATTGGAGTGTGTGCTCCATTTTCCTTTGGCTTTTCTAGCTTTTTCTTCAATACTTTGAGGACAATCATCGAAAAAGGGAGCTCAGTGATATAAATTTTACCACCGTCTAACGCTGCCATGGTGGCATTTATATGCCTCCAATGCGTATGGTCCTTGCATGTCATAGGTTAGAGTTCATTTTCCTCACTCAATTTCATGTAGTTTCGGGTCTGCGTGACTTGTTTTCACCTTTACATGATAATGAAAATAATTTATACATATTTAATATTCTTTTATACTTAGCCTTTTGTCATATTTATGCATTTAATTGGATACTAGAAATTGATTTTGAATTTTGCTTAGTTTTTGTGCTTAATTGAATTTTTTAATAAATTTATACTATTTCAAGTTTTTAGGCACATCTTGAGTTCTAAAACTTGGTTTTGGGTGATTTTTATGTATTTGGAAAGCTAAGAGAAATATCTAAAAATTTCATGAAGAGTCCCTTGCCTAGTTCAGTTGTTTGGGAGGTCCAATAAAGCTTACTAGTTGGAATAGAGTATAATGCTGTGACCTAGAACTAGTTTTGGTAATTTTTTCACAAGTGGAGCTCCACTTATCATTTTGATACAAACTTAAGCCCATAAGATAGTTAAGATCCATCCTAACAACTTTGATGAAGGGCTTGAGGTTAGATTGCACCATTTTGAATTAGTTTCATGGTTATGGACTTAAGTGCAAAATTCTATTACAGGTTGGACTACTCTAGAAAGTTGTTTCGATTTTTGGCCTATAATTTGAGTTAGGAATTGAGTTTTTATGCAAGGTCAGGGCCATTAGACTCTTAAGAGATAAGACTACATTTTATATAAGGGACCCATATCCAATGAAGCCTCGTTCCAACCTCAATCAGCAGCCTTTTCAAGAGACAGTGCATTGAGTTTATGAATACTAACCTGAGCCATAATTGTACTAAATTTTATATTTATTTCTATATTGTCTCTAATTTTTGGAGGAGATGAGCTTTGCTAGGGCAAGACTTCAGCCTTAATTAGGTTTTTTTTTTCTTTTATTTCTCCTTTTTTTTTGGACTAATGTGTAGCCAAATTCTTATATTAATCTAAGAAAAATTTTGCACCAATTCTATTGTTAATTGTGAGATTTGCTTGATTGTCCATTTATCCCTAATTTGTTTTTCTTGATTTTTTGATTTTATTGCTTATAATTGCTATGGATGATTGATTAAGGGGACCATTAATTAATTGTTTAATACGATTTAATGCTAGCTGAATTTTTACAGACAATTTTATTATTTGTGGTTGTTTAGTTGTAAGATAGTAATAGTGTTTTGATTTATTATTGGGGTAAATCAATTCTCCTAGAGAATGGAGGGTAGTTAATTAATTTTGATGCTGGGTGGATTAATTAATTGACTTGGGTGTTTTTAGAACTTATTGCTATTGATAAATTAGATGAGGAGTTGGGCTTCAATTGATTTAGCAATAAGAGTCAACTGGGTGCTCGACTTCATTGGCTAATTTAGGAAGAAATTAATAAAGATTAATTAGATGCTGGGCTTGATTAATTTCTTAGCTAAGTGGTCAAAATGGGAAAGAAACAAGTGTCAAGAATTAGTCAATGAATTGGTTGCAAAAGTCCATTGGATTGAGTTTTTCTCTATTTGATTTCCTTTTCTTTATGATTTTATTTTGTATGCACTGAAACTATTTGATTTAATTTTTATTCTAATTAGATAGTAGCCAACCCATCCCATTTCATACTACAAACACACTGAAGTAAAACATCAGTTTCTATGGATATGACATAGACTCACTCTAGCTATTAGTTTAGGTAGTTCAACATTATTTTTGTCGATCTCAAAAGCTGTCACGTGACCTAGTTCCAATTCCTTCAGATTTGGCCATACTTTGCAAAAATTTGTGTGTGGGTTTCACTCCCCAAATTCATTTAAACTTAACCCCTTCAATCAATTACACAAAAAAATTGAAAATTTTGTCTTAATTTCAACCAAAATTATCTGAATTGAACCTAGGATAAATTCATTCAAAATTTTCACATCATAATGCAATTATAGCTCAATTTTGTGAAATTGATTTAAGGGTTTTAATAATGTTTTCATCATAACATAGAAGCCTCAGTCACCTTGAACAAATGCCTAAGAATTTAACTGAATTTTGACTTAAAAAAAAAAAGGCAAACCAAACAGTCATGTTTGAGATTGAAATTTTCATTCAAAAGACCATTCATTGATCAATTTTGTTCAAATTGAATTAGGGTTTTTATTGGGCTTCAGGATTTAAAACAAAAACATAAATCAATTTGGAGAAAATAACACAAATTGTGCTCAATTTGAAAGATCCCTTTTTGACAAAACTTGAAAAACAATTTCATAGTTCCATTTTAATCACAATAAAATATACACAAACTCTAAAAATTATTTATACATAATATAACAATAATATTCAGAAAAATATTTGTATAAAATGCATAATATATCTGATCACAAATTATGGTTTTTCCAACATATTAGATATATAAAATTGCCAAATAAATTTATACAAATTTGAACCTCACAACATGAAAGAAAAATTGGCTTTGATATCAATTATTAAAATTAGTAGAAAATAGTAGCCAGTAAACAAATTTTTATATTATGTTACAAAGTATCTAAATTTGTACAATAAAATAATTAATAAAGATTTGTGTACTAGGTATTAACTCAATCCATAAAAATGAATCCTCCAGGTCTAGTGCACTCCTCACATGCTCTAATAGAGAGAGGGAGATCAAAACAATTTTGTATATTTAATGGGATGGCTACATCTCTATTTAGGATATAAGTAGAGAATTGTCTTACTATAATCCTATTGAGCCAATTGACCCTTCATCATTGACCTACTTACAAAGTTCACATCATTAAAATTTATTATTGGTCTATGTATCAATTTAGACCTAATAATATGATCATACTTTAATTGACTTATTGTACAATATTATTATTCGATCAATTCAATAATCCAATTATATTATAACATTAAACTATGTATAAGAAATTCTAATAATACTCTGCACGCCTTCTATGTTCGGTTTTGCATGCTATATGTGAACTGGTGTCCATTATTATTTTGGATGAAAACATGGTGGCCATATATATATATATATATATATTATCCTATTCCTTGTTTCCTCTTTTTTTGTTTCATTTCATTGAGTTTCACATGCTGGCTTTTTTGTCATTTTCATTAATCAATATAAACAAGTTCAATTATTGATGACGAATCTCATAAGCTAATATTGATTATTCATATATTAAAGATTTGTAAGGCGTGAACTAATCTAGTAGAGCATGGAATGTCAGTGCTAAGTATTTTCAAATATTCTTTGAGTTGCCCCACAATTCTAATACCCATTTTTTGGTTTAATCAATTATTGCATGAAGCTTACATCTATGATTTTAAATGCTAAAAAGGTAATTTTATAGAGAGCTTAAACTAATGAAAGATAATTATTTTCACTCTAAAATCACTTATTTTTAAATATAAAAATAAATGATTTAAATAAAGATTATAAATCTTATAAATAATATTTATATTTTGCATTAAGTAATCCCATCAGGAAGTATATTTTCACACTGGATATCGCTCTTGCATACTTCAGTGTTTCGAAATGTAGAAGATAATGACTCGCCTAAGATAATGTGACATGTCATTTAACACATCCTCAACTACTTTGATTCGTATATCACTGAACTGCCATTAAGAAAATCCCTTTTTTTTTGTCTTTTGAATTCCTGTGTTAATATTAGATTTGGGAAGAATGAAAGAAATAAAGAGAATATTACTTTTTAAAAAATAAACTAAAATTCCATTTCTTTTGTTTCCTCAACTCTCAGATGGTAGAAAAATTGGACAGCACAACAAATTAAAATAATCAGACAACAAATTGAGGAAATCATCAAATCACAATTGAATCAGTTTAATTAGTGTAAAAAATAGTTGAACTAAAGAAATCGACCCATTTAATTGAATTGAAATTAATTATAATCAATTCAAGATTTAATTGGTTCAATCTGGCGGTCCAATTCAATTTTTAAAACACATAAAGTTTATATAAAAAAAAAAAAACCAAAGACTCCATCCTTTACTTACGTTAATTGGTTCAACATCATCGATCTGATTTAATTTTTCACTTACTCTCTCTCACTTTCTTACCCACTCTTTGACGTATATAAGGGGTCTAACAGTAGAAAGAGGATTACGTCTCATATTTATAGCTTCAAGCGTCTATCGAAATGAATTAATATATACTCATGGCTTCCAATTAGTCATAATATTAAGTGCTTGATTGGTATAGTTTGATATGAAGATTAGAATGCTTAATAGTTAATTATATGTCAAATAATTAATTGTAATATTTTTTAGATATATTTAAAATAATGATTAAAATCTTTTAATAATTAATCATAGATAATAAATTTGATTAAACAAAAATTACTTTGAGTAGCTTTTATTTTTTATTTTAGTCAAGATTATAGAAAGAGAAATATTTATATTTGTAACCATATTATTTTTACTTTTTTTTCTTTTGTTATTATTGTCTTTATTTTAATAATAACAACAAAGTCTCATTTTTCTTTCTTTTTTATTGTTCTTTTCAGTAATTTAATATTAAAAAGTGATTTTTCTATACATCATTCAAACAAGTATAAATTATATACACTACAAGAAAATTAACTTTCAGTGACGACAAAAGCTTTAAAGAGTCATCACTAAAACTTTTAGTGACAACTTAAGTTACTTTTAGTGACGACTAAATATCGTCATATATGCGCCGTAGCTAAAGGTTTATTGTAACGACTTTCAAAAGTTGTCACAAAAGGTCGGCTTTCTGTGACGACAAAAAGTCATCATTAAAGGTTGGACTTTCTGTGAGGACAAAAAGTCGTCACTAAAGGTTAGACTTTTTGTGACTACTAACAGTTGTCACTAAAGGTTGAACTTTCTGTGACGATAAAAAGTCATCACTAAAGAAGGATTTTGTGACAACAGAAAGTCGTCACTAAAGAGACTTTTTGTGACGACAAACAGTTGTCACTAAAGTGACTTTTTGTGATGACAAAACAGTCGTCACTAAAGGGACTTTCTGGACGAAAAACAGTCGTCACTAAAGGGGGGATTCTATGACGACCAAGAGTCGTCACTAAAGGGGGGCTTCTGTGACGATCATAAGTCATCACTAAAGATTGGACGTGGCTTTCTGTGATGACTTATGTTGTCACTAAAGGTTCGTTTTTTTTTTTTTTACTTTTCTAAAAAAAAATAGAAATGATACCTTGGTTTTAATACCTAATCTAATTGTAATCGTATCATATAAATTGCATATTGATAAATATATAATTAATTTGA
>JANHAO010019810.1:0-13082 GCA_026873985.1 Saraca asoca
GTTTTGCTGAGTGTGTAGTTAATTTCAAAAACCTTAGGATGATGTAGTTGTTTGAAAATCCTTAGCTTTTGGAATAAATTAGCATAAATAACTTTATAGAAGGTTTGTTATGAGTTTGCCCTTAAGTAAAAAATTTTCCTCCGTTGTCTAAACACTTTGAGCTATGGTTAGAAATTCATTGTCTAAACACCTTTTAGAGGCCTAAGTTTTTGAAAGCTGGCTTAAAAGACTTTTTAAGGTTACAATTAGTGAACCAAGTAGCTAGGAAGAGCTGAGGGAAATAGTTTAACCAAGGCTCAAGTTTGGGGGAGTTTGGGGGAGTCAATAAAAAAAATAAAAAATAAAAAAAATGGTGAAAGAAAAGTGCTAAAATTATGATTTACTCCTCTGCTTTGAGTTGCTTAATAACCAGGAGTATGCATATGCCCCATGTGTGCTTCTTCATTAAATGGCAATTCAAGGCATGAGTATGCTATAGCAAGAGCTAAAATTCTGAATAATGGCCTTGTTGAGTAACCGAGTGTCTTCATCATAAATGTTGGTATTCGCGTAAGAAGGCAAGAGCGATGTGATGAGCATGCACATATGCATAAAAATATATATATGTGGTTTCTAGAAAGAAAATGCAAAAAATAACCTTAACCTTCTCCCATTCTTTGATTGCCCAAATTGTAATTAGCTTGAAATCCTTTGTGAGTTCTAGGTGCTTGGTATCCATACAGAAATTGAAAGAAGTTTAATAAGCTAGCCTTTCAAATCAATGTTGAGGTTCTATTGGGGAGTTTCTAACCATAATTCCTATGCATACACACTTAGGGAAGATTTAAGTTTGAGGGTAGATTCATGATGGACTAAGCTAAAGAGTGATGAATGCTGACCTTAAACAATGGCTAAGTATTTAAGAGTAACTCTAAAGGTTGAGAGTTAACCATGCTATCAGCAAAAACAGAAGTTGTGTCTTTTAGAGTGTCTTGTGTTTATTTTTCTAAATGTGATTTTTATCTCTTGTATCATCACTCGAGGACAAGTAATGATTTAAGTTTGGGGGTGTGATAACTCTATGGAAATAAAGTTATCTTGACGGCTTCTAGACTTAAATTGCTGAAGTATGAGAGTGATTTTTATAAATCAATCTTTATTATTAGTTATTTTTGTTGTTTTAAAGTGGTGTTATTGTTTTATTTGTGAAAATTTTGGATATATTAATGGAGGAATTGAATTAAATTGATGAGGTTTGTTTGCAAATAATTAAATCCTAATTGTGGCTAGAAAAAGTCAAGAAAAAAAGAGGAAATAAAGAGAGGAAGCAGCTATTACAGCAAGGGGACAACATTGCAATTTTTACCAGTTGTAACTTCATTTTTCTAGTGGGGACCAGCTTTATTTGTGGGGTAAAAATCCTGATTAAAAGGCAATAGCAAATGTGGCCAAGTCAGCAACATATTCAACCCATTTTTGGTGCCCAAAAACATAACCCCAGTAGAGGCAGCAAAGGAACACATCAGCAAAGGAATTTTAGAGACATTCAGCCTATTTTGGATGCTCTAAACCCTGGACCAATAGCGAGAACGTGAGCCATAATTTATTCTACCCATTATGGTGCTGTAAAAATCTAATTACAAGGTGGCAGGAGCAAGTGTGCACATTAGCCAGAAGCTGAATGGTCTCTGCCCATTTTTGTGCTGTAAAAATCTGATTAAAGGAGCCAGCAAGGGGGTGCACAAGATCAGCATCATATTCTACCATTTTTGGGTGCTGAAAAACCTAAAGGAAGCTAAGAGGACGTGAGGATAATAGCCAAAAACTAGAAACAACAAGAAAATTCTGTAGAGAGTAGAGGAAGAGAGGAAGGCGCAGAAGACCTTGAGATTTGACATTTTTCCTTTCCTTTTCTTCCTTTTCTTTTATTATTTCTGATTTTGGTGAACAATGAATGCTTTGTATTTAAGAGTTAATTAAGATTTGAACATGAGTTGAATTTATTTTAGTTGGGATTGATGATGAATTTTAATTTTGTAATGAATTCCTAGACTATTATTTGTAATGCCAAGTGTGCTAATTACAAATTCTCATTGTTGACTGGCCATTAATGATGGGATATAGAAATAACTTCAGGTTTGGAAAGATTGAGGTTGCTGGATATAGCTTGAATGATGCAAGTTCAACTAGTATATGCTATTGATTTGTAGATAATATAGGAATATATTGTTTATCTTGCAAGACCTTAAGGAACTGGTGCTGAAAATTGTGCTCTAAAATCTGGATTAGCATAGGAATATGTATAATCTAATTTAGGAGCTCTAAACATGTTGGAATTGGGAAATTGACATGTTCTATTATGATGTTCTAGTTTAAAGGGGAAGTTTGCTGCATCATTACCATAGTAGATGGGTGGAAATTGCATGTTAAAAGGATTCATCAATCTCAACTAGTTAATTCACATATTAATCCATTGTTCTTGGAAATTTAGTATCTCTTTTTTCTTGAATTAGTAGTAGTGTAATTCAGCATTGTTATTTTGCTCCTTCAATTATCTTAGTTAGCTCAAGAAATTGTTGTTTGCTTAATTGGATTTTCACATTTAAGTTGCAAGAAATTCAATCCCTATGGAGATGATACTCACTCACTCTATATTACTTGTTAACTATGTGCACTTGCATATTTGAGTGACAATCACATACACTCACGAACAACAGGCAACAGCTTTCTTCTTCCCCTTGTCTATTTTTTGCTACTTAGTAGGGGGCCCAAAGGGGGTGGCGACATCAGCTGTAGTAGTCACTTCAGGCTATGAAGTAGGAGCCGGCTCATGTAAAGGAGCTATTGCTAAAGCCAAGGGTTAGCTTCTAGCAACAGGAGCTATATTGGCATCGGGAGCCAATGAGGTCTCCTCCTCATTAGGGTCACATGGTGGTGCCCTGAGGATGAGTTTCATGATGTCCTCATAATAGCTGAAGTTCGCTGGACCTACCTCCTTGACCCAACGAACTCCTATTTCCCTAGTGACCTTAGTACCTACGACCAGTACAAGCTTATGGGAGCAAAAAAAGCTCTTGTCAAAATAAAAGTCATTTTGAAGATCGTCCGAGGCAGTAAACTAATCTAGGACACCTAGCTCCTCAGCTTCAAGAATTGGATTCTTGTTGGTCCCAACTGCAAAATGAGACAAAGTTAGAATCAATCACACAAATGTGAACAAGTCATTAAACTTGCATGTCCTCAACTTGCTCACCGATGGTGAAGACAAAACTGAAGTTTTGAAGATCGTGAAGGGATGGACAGGAAATATAAAACCAATAGGTTTTATAATGTCCCTTGTTGGACTTCCCTTTGGTGTCCCCTTGCGGTAGAATCTTCTTGTGGTTCGTTGGCTGAGCCAAGAGATAATAAAGCCCATCCGACATGTTCGCGCTCCTGATGTTATACATGTAGCACAAGACCTCGATCGATGGTAGTGGGAGGTTATTCCTCAAATATATTAATGCCAAGGAAATCAGTTGGGCATGGGAGTTGGGGGTAAGCTACAATAGGCAAAGTTTGATTTTATTCATGAAATTAATAATATATGGGTGTAAAGGAAACCTAAGCCCTGCAGCGAGGTGCAAGAAGCTAAAGGCAATAAACCCCTGAGGTGGATAAGGAGCATAGTCATCTGAGGAAAGCACCATGACATGACATCCATGGGGTAGTCAAAACATTCGAATCGTGGTCTAGAGATTGTGGAAGCAGATAGGTGAAACATATAGGCTGAACACCTGGTGATTGGAAGGTCGCTAACTTGCAGTGGCCTCTTGGCTCTTAACAAGGTCAGAATGAGCAGTAAAGTCCGCAGTCACCTCACCACTTCTCAAAGTTGCTTCACCAAGGTGTTGTAATAGCTCCGTGCCTTTGGCTGGGGAGTCAGGTTCATCATTATTCCCTATTTGGTGATGTCAACACCGATGACCTACGCCCATCTACACAAAAGAAAAAAGGGAATGGTTAAGTCACTACAAGGAGACCCTACCCAAAAGGCTAAGGCTAATGATTTCCTATACAATAGGTCATGCACACCTTAGGTCACCACATCTAAGACCTGGACTCCAAAAGACAAAGGGAATGAAACTGTCAAACCATAAAAATCCAGAAAATGAATGCAAAACATGAAATGGTAATAAAAAATCCTAGAGTCTAATGGCAGATTACCTAATTAAATCAAACCAGGCTAAAGGAAAATGTACATGCAAGTAGTTTCAGCCATAAGAAAATAAGTCTCATATAAGCCATAAAACAAGGAAATCCAGAAACAATAATTTGAAAAGAGAAAGACTCACCATGATTAACAGAAGTAGAAGATCCAAAAATGCATGCGAAAGTGTTTCCTAGTGAGGAAAATCCAAATAGAGACTAGAAAGCTAGAACGACACTAACAGTAGCAAACAATAGTGATCAATTGCAAGGAATGGTAGAGAGAATGAATAAGAAGAGCTTGGGAGTTTTAAGTTTCAAATGGTAAGCGAGAGGGAGAGAAGAGACCCTTCGATTTATATGGCATACAGTGCCACTGTTAGATCTGGGGACCCATCATCTATCCATGATCTGATGGTTCGACGAGTGCTAGTAGTAAGCTGACAATAGCATGGCATGCATGTTTACCGAAGGTAGGAGTAATTATGACAAGCTGGCAACAAAAATCCAAGAGTCGCAGACAAAGTAAGTTGGAGCATGCCAAACAATTTGTAAGGTCATAGAATCGCAAGCAACGAACCATAACTCCTAGCTCGCTCTGCGTCTAAGAAATGCCTCGAGCACCAAACTCTTATGCAAATAACACCAAAATCCCACATCCAAAAAGTGCTAGCCATGCACTAAACTCTTACGTGGGCCGTGTCCAAGAAGTGCATTCGACACCAAACTCTTGCACGGACAACACCAAGACCTCGCATCCAAGAAGTGCTAGACATGCACCAAACTCTTGCACAAGCCGCATCCAAGAATTACCTTCAAAACCAAACTCTTGTGTAGACAATACCAAAATCTCACATCCAAGAAGTGCTAGCTATGCACTAAACTCATACGTGGGTTGTGTCCAAGAAGTGCCTTTGATACCAAACTCTTGCATGGATAACACCAAAATCTCGCATCCAAAAAATGCTAACCACACACCAAACTCTTACATGGGCTGCATCCAAGAAGTTCCTTTGGCACCAAAATCTTGCATGGACAAAGGCACATCTGTGTGACCTACCTGGGCATTTAATCCACACCAGCAAAAGTGCTCAAATACTCCAGTGCTCAAATTCATTGCCAACTAAGATGAGCGAATACGATCGATTGGTCATCCAACATGGCACATATCCTTTAAGTCATGATTTATTGACTAAAGTCTGTTCATATACATTTAATTAATATCATCTGAGGTTGATTAACCTAACAATCACTTGCTTTATCTTATGATTATTGAGTTATGGTTTGCAAGGACTTATTTATGTTACCAGCTATGACCTACTAAATCATTAATGTTGCATGCTTCGTAAAAACAAGAAATAAAATGCAAAGCTTTATTACAAAACCTCTTTCAATAAGGTAAATTTACATGAAGGATCAAGGATACAAATCAGAGTAAGCCTACAGTAAACTGAGGAAGAATTGAATCCTAACAAACCGTTGGATCCACAAGCAGACCAAGCTACTCCAACCCTTCCTTAACTTTCACTTGAGCCAATGGACTGTCTAGCTTGATCATCCCCAAGGTGTTTGAAATAGGAGGAACAGCATTTGGGGCAAGCAAAGTGACTGCACAAGTTTTCCTTAACCCCCCTGAGTAAGGAAATCATCTTTCAGCTTCATCAAGCTACTCGGGGGCCTGGGGATGCCTAACACCACCATGCAAGGAGGCAAAAAAATAAAGCTGGAATGCTTGAATTCCAACAAGCCGTAAAGCCAACAAGCAAGCCTGACAGTTCTGGCTCCTCTTTCCTATCTCCTTCAAAGCTGAAAGCTCCACCTTCAACCTTGCAACCCCTAGGCGCTTGAAGAAACTGAATGGCAAACTTGCCAGAGGACAATAAAAAGGGAGGAGCTAAACTTAGCACCATGAGGAGGTCATGAAAAAGTTCCTAGAGACCTCAAAGAGGAGTACCCCATGGGAGCCTTATGCAACAGCCCATTTACGCCTCGTAGTCTTATACAGTAGACCATACACACCCCAAAGCATTTCGTCAATGGCCAAAACTCCAGAAATATGGAAGGACTCAGTCAATGTACCCATTTGGTTATTCTTTGAAGTAAAAAGAGGAGGCTTCTCATACCTTATATAGACTGGTTTGACCTTACAAAAGAATCCAGAGGGTATCTAGCTGTATCAGATTGAACAGTCTAGAAGAAAGTGAGACTACTACGCTAACAGCTATGGAACGTGAATAACGGGAGGTATGGCCTAGTGCAAATAAAGTGAAAGATCAAAGCCTAAAATGACAACATAGTAGGCTGTGAACAAAGACTTTGACTATATGGCAAACTATAGTTAAAGGACTTAGCACTGCAGACTACGAGCAAAGATTCAACCAGCAGACTATAACTCCCAGTCCGCAAGATGAACTACGAGTTGGGGGTTGATATTATAAGTATTTTCTAGACAATGCAAAATGGGCTAGCCAAAGCCTAATAAGAAGCTGAGTCCAACTAGAAAGGGCCCAAATCACCCTATAATAGAGGTCACTCAATGGAGGCACCAGCTCGTTAGTTGCAAGCTCGAGACACAAAATGAGACCGAGATAGGTTCTAGCTCACCAAGGACGAACTCCATCTCGCCAAGTGAAGCATGTTGTGCTAATCATCTTCTAGGAAACCTGTTTGGACTAGCTCGCTAGACCCACCAACACAACCAATAGATTGCTTAATGCAAGCTCAAGCTACCAAGCAAGCTATCTCAAGGATTATGTACGAAATGATAGGGTCTAGTCAGCACCTAAAGGCATATTCTCCTAACTGATAAGTCAACCCCCAAAACTGACACATCAGCCTCCAAAATTTGATAATGAAATGCCAAGCATTTATTACCTATCAAGCATTTATTACCCATAACGACAGAAATAATCATTTTGCTATTTGTCAAATTACACTTGTAACCTTCCCAACTTCTATAAATAGGGGAGGGATATATCATTGTAGGCAAGTAAGAAATTACATGCAGACACTCTACTGAAACAGTGAGAAAGCACTTACATAGTGAGAGAGTATTGATATTGTAACTCTGTTTAGCTAAACAGAGAAACCATCGCATTACAGAAAATATAAATAACCGTGGACGTAAGGGCCATTCTGGCTTTAGCCAAACCATGATAAAAGCTTCTGTGTCCATTGTTCTTCCTCCTTTTCACTCTTTCTCTTGTTAGAATTTGTATTATCAGCTTGCAATTTGGGGTGTTGAAGGACTATTCGGGTTGACTAAGATTTGGGTTCACTAAACTAAATTTTACTGTCAACACATACTTTTCTTTCTTGAGAAAAAATACTTTGACCTTATCTGAGTTTTAATGAGATTATGCAAACCTCCCATATAATTTTAAAACTTTCTCAAGCCTCCCTTAAAACATAAAAAAAAATGCTACATTTAAACTCACATTTATATTTTTTATCAATGAAATGATAAGAAAAGATGATTATAGATTCAAATCAAATAATGTGAGATATTCTAAGTATTTTGTTATTAAAGATATACTTTGATTAAATTTAAATGACTAAAAAAGCATTGTACTTACATCAAAATTTAATTTTTTTCATCAATTATATTTTAATTATTTAAACTTAATCAAAATATGTTTCTAATCACAAAATACTTAGAATATTTCATATTCTTAAATTTGAATTGTATAATCATTTTTCTTGGTAAAAAAATTGAATTGATGTTTAAGTGTAATTTATTTTATACAACAAAAGAAGTCTAAGTAAGTCTTGAAACTAAAAGAAAGATCTTTATAATTTCATTATAGGAGGTGAAAGTATTTTTCCTCAATTTTCTTTCTTTCCTTTAAAGCAAGTAGCAGGAACTGTTTAGCAAGCCAATATACCCAATTATTGTATCATTGTAATCCATCATCAGCTACAGCTTTCCAACAAAAATTGTTAGGATCCCCTTCAAGCCTACTAGCTTGTCACCATTGCATTTGGGATGAGAGAAAGGAAGGAATATTAGCATCTTAAAGCCACCCAAGGAGTCAGGTGACACCTTCCATCTAAACATATTCATAGGTCTGAAGGTCTAATGGGTTAAATTAGGCTTTGTCCATTAATAAAAGGCTTGGCCTAACCTTTAATTTTTTAAATCCATTTCTCAATTTTAGGCTAGGTTTTAATAAGATTGGATCAATACCAGGTTAAACCTAGGCTAAACCTAAGTTTGAAAAGAAAAACAAGTCCATCACTATGTCTTCTTCATTCTCTCTCTGGTCCTTCAACCTTAGTCTTCACTATCTTCTTCCAACTACAAGCCTAATTTGTGACTGCAATCTCCAATCTCTCTATTTTCTTTGTGGAGCTACCAGTAGAAGCCATCTGGCAAGTAAGTTGTTTCCATTTTTTTCTTCTTCCCTTCATTGTATTAGATGAGACGGTCTTTTGATTCCTTATTTTTTAGTGGAAAACTTAAAATTTTATTTTTTAAGCACTGATTTTGGTTAATCTTTATCATCTGTTAGATGCATTGACTTCCATTATGTAATTGGAATTTTATAGGCTGCTAGATGATGATTGATTTGCTATATGTAATGTTGCTGTTAACTCCCTTAAAGCTTCTAAATAAAATACCAAGTCTAGTCAATAATTTAGAACCAAATTACACCATATTGATAGCAGACATTATAATGAATTTAATGACATAAGTAACCTGTTGTTGGCTCATCTAAAGATTTTGAGAGGCCCTAAACTTAGATATTCTTTTGGGAGAAGGTGAAAAGTTAAAAACAAAAACAAAAAAGAGGAGAAAAAACAAAGAAATCACTTACTCCCTTCTAATGTGGGTTACCAACTTTATGCTCAGAAGCCATTTTCTAGCTATAATAGTAAACTTTACACATCAAAACTTG
Source organism: Saraca asoca (assembly GCA_026873985.1). Taxonomy (NCBI): domain Eukaryota; kingdom Viridiplantae; phylum Streptophyta; class Magnoliopsida; order Fabales; family Fabaceae; genus Saraca; species Saraca asoca. The sequence continues at coordinate 9,066 of JANHAO010019810.1, forward strand.
AGTTTATTTTCAAGAAAGCTTGAGTATGCAGAATATTACATTGTCATCAATACTCAAAGAAGTTGTATATATAATGCCATTTGAAATGATGTAAAGGGGTGAGAAAGACCAATATACCAAGGCCTACAAGATCAAATGCCTTAACTAGTTAAGTTTAGATTTACAGTGGCCTTGAATTTATCATTTTTCTCTTTTGGCTTTTGTCCTAACTCAAAGAAGTTGTATATATAATGCCATTTGAAATGGCATAAAGGGGTGAGAAGGACCAATATACCAAGGCCTATAAGATCAAATGCCTTAACTAGTTTAGTTTTGTAGTGGCCTTTAATTTATCATCCTTCTCTTTTGACTTTTGTCCTAACTCATCTCTTGCAAGCCAGCTATAAAGTAGTTTTCACCTTTAACTTTTATTTGGGAATTCTATTGTCTTGATTAGTTTCGAGCTCATAGAGATAGAAAATAGTTCTAAGATAAGCATGTGTGACACAAAATGGAAAACTTGAATGAATATGCAAATAGTATTATTTGTTAAGATTTACACTTTATTGCTAGCATTTTTCTTTAGCAAAATAACAAAAAATAAAAGCGAGTTGAAGTGTATATAATTCCTTAGTAAAGATAAAATCCTTTTTAAGAACCAATTCTTTTGACATGGTCAAACTCTATAGCATCAAGAGGCACTTTAATTTGAAAAGTTTATAAAGGAATTATGAAGAGCCCAGCTTCATTTAGACTCACTTCCTTATATCCAAAATGCCCTTTTTTCCCAACTTTAGCCAACACCAATACTTGCGTCCCTTTCCATCCAAATTAGCCACTTACTTCAAGTCAAGTCTTAGCATTTTTGGTGTATCAGTATAGTGTAACAGATTTGTTTTTCTTTTCATATTTTCTATTGTGCTGATTTGCTTCTGTTATGTAGCTAGGCATAGTTAGTTTCTTTCTATTTTGCTGAGCTGTACTTCAGATTTTTAGCATGAAAGTAGAGTCCTCTGCTATAAGCTTATGTAATCCATTCAGAAGATAATATAGCAATATATTTAGAATGTGTCAATTTTCCATTCCTTTTAATATAGTATCAGAGTGCCATCCTTCTACTACTTCCTTACACTGATAATGGCATGAGGTAGGCAGAACAATAACAATAACAGGTTCCAGCCTATCATGTCTCCATCTCCATCCACCAGTTCCATGGCTTCACCCAAGTCTCTCGATAATAATTAAAGTCCATATTTCCTACAGAACAGTGACCATCTTGCTCTTATTTCACTTCCTCTTATCAACCCCAACTATAATATATGGAGTCATGCTATGCTTATGGCTTTAAATGCCAAGAATAAGATTGGTTTTGTTGACGGATTATTCTAAAGCCATCATCTACAGATCCTTGTGCTGGCATTTGGTCCCACTATAATAGCATGGTTACATCATGGATTCTCAATGCCACTTCGAAGGAAATAATAGATAGTCTACTCTATTTGGACAATACACAAGCTGTTTGGCCTAATTTATATGATTGATTCTAACAAAGTAATGCTCCATGGATTTTCCAAATTAAACAGTAGCTTTATAGACTAGCTCAAGGATCTCTTGACCTTAATAGTTATTATACGTGGTTGAAAATTCTTTGGGACAAACTCAAACATTTTTGGCCCATTCCTGATTGTACTTGCAATGGTATGAAAGCCTGGATAGAATTCCAAGAACAAGAATATTTGATATAGTTTCTAATAGGTCTAAATGAGTCATATCATGCAATACGAAGGCAAATCTTGATGTTCGATCCCTTACCTCCAGTAGCTAAGGCCTTCAATTTAGTTATTCAGGAAAAATGACAATGGACTATTATATCTCGATTTTCATCAATGCTGGCTAAATCGATGGCATTTCACATGTCTATAGCTCCTCCTTCTGTTGCTATAGTTTCATCTCAGGGCAAGCCCAAGCATGATCAACCATAGTGTTCTCATTGTGGGCTTCTAGGACATACAGTGGATTACTGCTACAAAGTCCATGGATATCCACCCGGTCATAATCCAAAATCAAAATCTCAGTCTAATTCCTCAGTAGCAGCTAGGTCATCAAGCTCTAATTCCTCAATAGCAGTGAGCCCTAATTCCTCAAAAGCAACGAGCTCAATACCAACAAGCTCTAATTCGCCTTCTGTAGCCACGAGCTCTGCTTTGTCACAGAACACTTTATTGATTTCTTTGTCAAAAGATCAGGTACAATAACTCATTGCCCACTTCAACTCATGACTAACTCATAATACCACTCTTGAGATTTAATCTACTATTAACCCTTCAATCTCGAATGTTTATGGTAATTCCTTTTCTTCTCTTTCATTTTCTCACCATTTTATTCCTCATGATGCTTGGGTGATCGACACCGATGCTACACACCATGTCTACTGTAATTTGTCTATTTTCTCACACTCCAGTTTAGCTCGCAACACTTCTATCACTTTACCTAATGGTGAAACTGTTAGTATTGATAGAATAGGATCTGTGGCATTATTTGATACTTTGATTTTGCATAATATGCTTTTTGTTCCTCAATTTGGGTTTAATCTTATCAGAGTTAGCTCTCTCACACTTAGTCACAATTGTTATGTTGATTTCATTTTTGATTCATGTGTAATTCAAGACCTCACTCAAGGCTTGATGATTAGGAAGGGTAGAAGAAAGAAGAATTTATATTTTCTAGACTTAGGCACTGTTGCTTGTAATTCATTTCTTTCAAACACTAAAATGACAAAAAGTGATATATGGAATTTTAGACTTAGCCACCCATGTCATGTAAAAATTTGACTCCTTCATAATGAATTACAACTTTCCAATTCTCTATCTCATTTATCTTCACATTGCAAAATTTGCCATTTAGCCAAATAGAAACATCTGCCTTTCACTTCTCATAATAACATGTCTACCAATATCTTTGATTTAATTCACATGGATATCTGGGGTCCTTTTCATGTTAACACAATAGCTGGTCATAGGTATTTTCTCACTCTTGTTGATGATTGTTCATGTGCTATTTGGGTATATTTACATCAAAACAAATCAAATGTTCTTAACATATTCCTAGAATTTTTAACTTTGATTTCCAATCAATACAATGTTACAATTAAATTTGTTCGATTGGACAATGCACTAGAATTGGCTTTTCATGATTTTTTGCAATCCAAGGGCATTATTCCTTTCCACTCTCGTGCTGCAACACCCGAACAAAATTCAGTTGTTGAACATATACTTAATGTAACACGTGCTCTATATTTTCATCTTCTGTTCCTCTTTGTTATTAGGGGATTGTGTCTTAATAGCAAGCTACTTGATTAATCATACACCTTCACCTTTATTGTCTAACAAAAGTCCTTTTGAGTTATTACACAACAAAAAACCCACTTATGCACATCTTCGCACTTTTAACTGTCTATGTTATGCTTCCACACTTCCTAGTCATCACACCAAATTCACTCCACGTGCTTGTGCCTCTATCTTTTTTGGTTATCCTATGGGTTCTAAAGGGTATAAATTACTTGATCTCAAAAGTAACAAAATATTCATCTCTAGGCATGTTCAGTTTCATGAAACTATTTTTCCTTTTGTTAGTTCAAATATTACTTATGATTCATTTAATATTTTTTATGATCATATTTTGCCTCGATTTGTTCCATCTTCTTCTGAGCCTTCTACTCATACTCTAATCCCACCTTTTACACCTGGTATTGGACCTGATCCTACATCATCTGATCATCTAATCACTCATCTAAAGCATATTTCTAAAGCCCATACATACTTGTCAAACTATCATTGCTATTTGGCATCCAATCAATCTAACCCCTCACCAACTTCCTATGTTTATCCCATATCTTCTTTCCTTAACTACCAGAAACTCTCCCCTGCTCATCATAACCTTACCTTAGTGATAAAAAAATATTTCACTCATTTATTTGTCCTCTCACTTAGCATTTTAAGGTCCAAAAATGACTTACTCTAGCTATGTTAGTGTGTATTT
>JANHAO010019811.1:0-13085 GCA_026873985.1 Saraca asoca
TATTGATTGATTTTCTATTATAATTACCTGGTATAAATTGATTCAATTGTTATGCCTGCTAAGTTTTTGATAAAATATTTAGCCAATATTTTGTCTAAATTAGGTAAATAGTTGAAGTACCGAAAGGAGAAGATTATTACTGGAAACCTAATAGTTGAATAAAGAGATTTTAATCATGAAAGTAGGTTGAGTTTCTTTAGGAATTGAATTGGCTAGTATTGATCTTAGAGGGCTTAAATTAATCTGAACCATGAAAATAGGCAATTAGGTTGATTTAAGTACTATTATTAGACCTTGAAAAAGGCTAATAATTAACTTAGGCTAAACCATCCTCAATTATTCAAGTAATTATAATAGGAAAGATTTTAATTATTTGTTAAATACCATAAGTGTGGTGAAACCCCAATCCTAGGCTTTTATAATTGAACTTTGCTTATTAATTAATTGCTGCTCTTTCATTAATTTTCTTTAATATCTTTAATTCTCTTTATTGATTTAGACATCTTACATTGCAAACTCCAGTAGTTGATAACGAGATCCCTGTGGGATTCAACTCGTACTTGCCTATATCTACTACAACTACACCGTGCGCTTGCGGAAAACACATATCAACGGCAACCCTATGGTAAAAGGAAAGGATGCGTTAGTTGGAAATATCTAGAAAAGTAAATATTAATGAGAAACTTCATTTCATAAATAAGGATACACACATTTAATAAAAAGAGATTTGCATTTAAAGAAGTGATCAACTTTTAGAAGACAAGTCTTTTCTTAAAATCACTTACATCTACTCTTATATAGCCAAAGGTTTTATCTCTCTTTTCCCTCCAAGTTACACGATTACTCTCTTACTCTCTTCCAAAAAATTTCACTCATTTTCACTTAAAAGCTCTTAAAAGCCGAACCACCCCTTCCTCGCTCTCTTCACATTTTCTCTCATCTCCTTCCTCATTTTCTCCAAAACACATAGTGCACACACACGTATTCCCATCTTAACCGAACATCCACTCCTTTTCCTATCACATTTTCAAGTACTCTCAAGACTAAGTTTGGTTGTTTCAAGTTTCTCCAAAGGTAGACTCTTCAACTTCCACTCTTCACCTATTATCTTCTCATCTTTCTTCCTTCAAGAACCAAAGAAAAACTTGTTAAAAGGAAAAAGAGGAGATGGTTCCAATATTCCAATATCTTTGAAAATATGAAGAGTTTTCTTTGTCAAACAAATAAGAAACCATACTCATTCTCTTATTTTAAACAAAACTTTACACAATCAAGAGGAAATTTTGAGCTTGCAAGGCCATGAAATGTTTGGCCAAGTAGAGGAGGGAGATAAGGGGCTTTTTTTTAGTTCTTATTAAGGTCAAAAGTTGTTTTATTTTTAAATAACCCCTTTTACTCTGATCTAGGTTTATCCTTTTCAAGCAAACTCTCTTGTGTGTAAGTGATCTCTAACCATTCTTTGAAAATATTTGCTTAGACTAGTATATTTGCTTGTGTATAGCTTCCTTAAAATTAATATTACTTTAACTACACTAATACAGCTTATGGTGAAAAGAAAAGGAATGGCTTCATTTAGAACCATGGTGGATTCAGCCTTGAGGATATAAATGATTCAATAAGATTTTTTTTTTTTAGTTTTAAGTATATTTTATTTATGAACTTTCAAATTTTTAGGATTGATCTTGAGAGGTAAATCGAGATCTATAATATAAAGTTGATTACATAGGTTTTTCTTAGTTAAATCAAAATATTGTACTACTAATATCTATGATGAGTACATTTGGAAGTGTAAAGAAAGGTCTTAAGGTCCTATCTTTTTCATGGAAGGTTCGGTTATCCCTAGAAAAAAATGGGAGGAAAATGCTTTTTTGTGCAATAATGTCTTAGATGAGTCATCCAAGCATATTTTGGTCATTTGGCAGACAAGCCTCAAAATTTTGCATGAAAAATTTTGACGACGACTTTTAATGCTCACGGTTTTGCATTCCAAAGAGGTAAAAGTTTTATTAAAATTTTTTTGTAAATTTGAAACAAGAAAGATGTTCAAGATAACTTAGAAAGTTGCGCTTAAAACATGTTTTTGATTAAAAAAATTAATTAAAATGGACTTTGTATGGATGAGATTTTGAAACTTAACTTAGACTATATAATCTTAAACCCAAAGGTCTCAAAAGTCCATATTATAGTAATATGTGCCCAACAAGGGATAATGATCCATTTTTGAGAAAATGAGCCCAAAAATGAGCAAAATGAAATGTGATGGGGGAGAAAAAGGTCTAATGCCATTTAAGAGAGAAGGATAAAGATGAAGGTAGTCAAAAGGAGGAATTTTTGAACCATTCTACCATTTTTTTAAGAAATTTAGAAATCTTTAACTTGACTTATGAAAGTTATAATAATTGATTTTTATGTAAAATAATATTTGGCATAAGAACTTTGATATGCTTTTGAAAAATGGAAATATGTGGAATTATTTGGAAACATTTGGAATTGTTCAGGAATATTTGGAATTACTTGAGAATATAGAAATTAGTATTCTTTTGGAAATAAAATGGTTAAATAATTGGTTATGAACTTGTAAATATATATTAGCTTTAAGTTATTTATTTTCAATTACAAACTCACCAAAGTGGGATTAGGTAGTCCCTTACTGAGTATTTATATACTCACTCCTGGTTATTTATTATTTTTTAGATACTATAGAATTATCTGATCATACTAACCATGGACCACACTAACTGTCACTCTGATACTTGGTTCTGGATTTTCACATTGCGTTTTGGATGGGCTGGACATTATTATTTTGGCAAGTGTAAGAGGCTTATATCCTTAAAGTGAATTAGGTTTGAACCTAATAGTAATAAGATTTTATAAAGCCCAAATAGATTAGGAGTAGGTCCAAAGACTTGTGCAAACTCCTTTTTCTTTAATTTGTAAACATAACACATGAAGGTACTCATATTTTAACAATTTCTAAAATGAATAATGTTTAAATGGGTAAATGATAATTTCATTAACAGTAGAATTAAATTTTTCTTCTATTGACAGATATGATATATTATAAATAACAAATAGATAATAAAAGAAATTAGTATAATCTGTGAAAGAGATATATGTGTATGTGGTCTAATATAGTTAAAAGAGATTGGACTTCGTTGTTTAAGATAAAAGGCTACTAGTAAAATATGTATGAAACCCACTTAACTTATAAGTAGACAGCCCAATGAATCAAATGTATATTAAATTATTTTGCTTAATGAAAATATAATATTTAACTTGTATATGAATTATTTAGAAAAATAATTTTTGGAAATGTTAGTTCCAAAGGCTAATACATTAATTATGTATTAATTTGAAAGTAATCTAGAACTAATATTACTTAAATTGTGAGATAAATTTTATAGTGGATAATATAGTAAGTTATAATGAAATATTTTGAGGAAAAAATTCCATTATGGTTCGATCTTAGTCGGAAGTTCATAAAGAAAATTATGCTTTACACTTAAATTGGTTAACAAGATGATGAAATAAAATAAATTAAATAATTACTACTTACCTCAAATAATATAACAATTATGGCATGATTGCATAGTGAAACTCATGGTATAAGAATAAGATAATTGGTATAGATAAAGTACCGCATAAGTAAATAACATAAAATATGAGGAAGTTTATGTGGAAGGCTTTTAGAGGCACCCAATTAGTGTTCTACATGTCAATCATGATTAGGGTCAAACTAGGTTGTGATGGTAAGACTTGATTAGGGTCAAACTAGGTTGTGATGGTAAGACTTGGAACTTATTTAAAGAACACGATTTGATTAGTGTAACTTGGTAAGAGACCCTAGAGTAACTTGAGAACTCATGGAAAAATGGAAATAAAATCATAGAAAATAGTTAAAGGACTATTTGAATGAAATCCAAGAAGTTAGAGACTAAAATGAAATAAACAAAAAATTCAGGGTATGTACCATGAGTGTTATGAACTTTCTGGCAGTACTGGAATTCTGGAAGAAATGAGGGAACAAGGCGAAGATAGAGTTTTGGGTCATTCTATAATTATTGAAAAAATATTGGGGTAAAAATGTAATTTCAAAAAAAATTTGGACTTGTTGATAGTAGATTTCAATTCGGTCCAAATCCAGCCAACTAGAAAAGTTCTTTGGGACTCAAATTGTATTCTAGTTGAACAAATGAGAAATGAGGAGATGGAGAGGAAGAGTGGCAAGGAGGATGCAGAAGGATTTTTAACGTGGCTTGGCTAAAGCTGGACTGCACCAGTCCCTCCATCTATGGTAACTTTTATTTATCTAGTGAAATTTCTATAGAGTTTCAATATCTGAACCTAGAAAGCCTTATAATGATCTCCATCCTCTTATTTATAGAGGCTGGAAGGTTATAATTGTAAATTTACAAGTTGTATTTCTGTTACATCAAGTACATCAAGTAATAAATGTAAATAACAAGTATAGCTTTTGCAAATCGATTTCCACTGACTGTTGGTTGACTTCTGTAAATTGCCTTTTGTGGGTCGGCCCGTGTGAGCTGCTTCTTGCAGACTAGTCCCACAGGTTGAGTTTGAGAGGAGGCCTGCTTCAGATTTGCCCTTGGCGAGCCCTCAACTGGGCGAGGTGTTGCATCCCACGAGTTAGGACTCTTGATCCAAGGTCGCTGTTATCCTACGATTAGTGAGATCGAACTTGCGAGCTCGTGGTAGACGATGCGAGCTCGCGTGTGGTAAATTATTGGCTATGCGAGCCTAGGCTTGTCCCTTAGCGGGTTGGGACTTCTGTCTCATTTTATACTCTTATAACTAGGGATCTTGTGATCTTAGCTCTTTTTTCATTTGGACTTATTTATTACTAGGCCTTTGCCAACCCATTATGCGCAATACTAGAAAATACCCACAATAGGGCCAAAATATAATTTACAAAATGTTGTGGGTGAAAATCAGCCTCGCAAGGTAGGTTGAAGACTCAGTGGAAGCTAAGTCTGCACCAGATGACATCCAGCCTGTTGAAGATGAGAGCGCGAGGTCTTGGCTCGCATACTCGACAAATCATCCATGCACAAGTTCACCTCGCTGCAGGCAGGCTCATCCTCGCTGAATGGAAGAAGGCAACGAGCACGAGGATGAACTCGTGAAGAGGAAGCACAGCCTATGCCATAAGCTTTGAGAGATGGAGCTCTAGACAAACTTGTGTCAAGCCTCAGTTCCAGCTGACAAGAGGGGCCCACCCTGCAGAAAGCGGCTTGCAGTAGCCGAATTGCAGGAGATTTTACTGTATTTTACATTTAATTCTTGATCTAATAGAATTACAACTTGTAATCATTGCATGTATCCTCTCTTCCTCTATAAATAGGGAAATCGTAGTAAAGAAGGAAGAGGCTGAAATAACTAAGCAAAAACTCTGTAAATTTTCTTTGAAATTAATAAAAATTTCGATACTGCTCAAATTTGGCTGAATCACGTTAAAACATAGTCCGCCATTGTTCTTCTTCCTCTCCATTATCTTCATCTCTCATTCGGTCTACCAGAAAGCAGTTTAGAGTTCAAGAACCATTCGATTGACTAGAGTTTGGCTTATAACCAAATTCCACCGTCAACACAATAGTACTACGAGAAAAGGTGTCACATTATGCTATAAATATTTCTATGTGAGAAAAAAATGTGGAATGGGTGGAAAACAAAGAAAAGGCTTTGTATGACAACATTATAATTATTTGTGTATATCATATTACTATGAACTTTATATAGTGCAGAAGATATACATATAATTTGATTACATTATTGAGCATGAAAATCATGGCCCACAAATAAGAAATGCCAGTTACATATCTTATACTCTGATATTGATTAGTGAAAGGGTTGTTTGCTAACTAAAGAATAAGGATAAAATTTGTGATTAGATATGGGTGGATCATAATTATAATGATTATCACAACATTTTATTTATGTCGCATATGTGACTTTCAATTATGATTTATTATTGATGTCTTTAACATGGATATTATGTGCTTCGTTTGGCTGTTGTAATACATTATGGATTGTTATCCTATAGTTATGCTATGCTAGCCGTAAGTAATTTATCAAGTTTTGTTTACATTTAGTTAAACCCTACCTAGGCAGTAGTGTTATGTGCTATTTATAGCTCTTGATAGAATATGTTTTATTTATTGAGTTAATTGGACTCACAGTCTTCATATTTTACAGATTTTGTAGTTGGTACTTATTGATTACGGCTTCTTTCAAGACTTTCTCTGGTGTTCGATCAACAGAGAAGAACTCGTCTTTTGGCTCCTACACGCTAATCTTTGTTTACGCCAATGTTATTACCGAACAATATCACATTATCTTCTTGTATTTATCGACTCGTGTAGAGAAAGTTGGTCAGACGGATCAGTCAGTCCATTATTAAAACCTGATCTTGATGTCGTTTTTTTGGCCCATTAAATCCACTAGCAGCTCCAACCTAACCGGTTCAACTAAGAATGTTACAGTTTTGAATCAACTTGAATATAACTAATTTATTTATTCGTTTTAAACAAACCAATTCATTTATCATCCAAATTTATATAAATTTAATTCGAATATATAAATTGTCTTATCATTTGGGATTATTATGTCATGTCAATAATTACCAACCTACCTGAACCTAATAGCCGTTGTCTAATTCGATTTCATTTTAGTGTCGGGCCACATACGTTGGATTCCACTGGTTGGAACTATCTGATACACCCAAAAAGATTAAAAAAAAAAAAAAAAGGCCTTTATTCTTTTATATCTGACAAAACTATCTTGCAGATGGAAAATGTCTATCTTGTCTTTTGCCTTTGTTAGTGACTTTGACAAAGCAATTTGAACCTATAAATGCTACTCACGTGTCTTGTGTTACATATACTAAACATGTTAGGTAATTCAAAAAATTAAAAATAATAATAATAAAAAGGCTTGACTAAGCTCTTCAATTATCTATTACCCTACATAAAATATGATAAAGTGACGAAGAAATATTAGATTAAGATGTGAGAAAAGTTCACCTCATAAAGTATACATTATAGTAAAAAATATTTAGGTTGTTTAATTAGTCATTTATTTAAAAAATAAAAAAAAATTATTTTTTATAAAATTTGAAAAATTATTTATCCAAATGTTAAGGTAAATTTTATTTTTTATATTTTTAATAAAATAAAAATATAAAATTATTCTTATAAAACTTAAATAATGATAAGAGTATCTTTTTAAAAATTTAAATAATATTTTAATGAAAGAATATAATATTTCTATAAAATATTTTAATTATTTTGATAATATTTTGTAAGAAATTTACAATTAAACTGAGAAACTTATTTCTTAAGAAATTTTATTTTTATAGTGTCAACGAAATAACTCTTAATACTTAAAAAATTTACCTCTTAAAAAATCTGATTTTCGACCAAAATCTACTTTTAAATGTGAATCCAACAATTTCTTTGTATATTTTTTAGAAAGTCACTGAGCTTAATTGACGTCACTACTTTGTATGTGACTCCTTCAAAGGGCAAACTTTAATCTTGCACTAAGACGTAATAAATTTTCAACTCTTCTTTCTCAAATTTCATGTTTATTGTTTGCTGATGTCTTAATGATCTATAACCCGAAGTATTTTTCTCTTGTAGTTTTTCTTTTTGTATTTGGACTCGGGCCATTTGATTTTCCAAAAAACAAAAAATTTAAGAATCCAAAAGCAAAACTATTCCTGCCGTAATCTGTTGACTAATATTTTCCACATGTTTAGTCTTTAAAATGAACCTATGAAAATCTATACGAAGAATCATGACAATGAATAAGCAAATACGCAAAATCTGATAAAAGAATACTGTAATGAAACAAATTTGCGACAGATCTTAATAAAATGGCCTTTATATTGAGAGCATCGGACTCCAAGATGCTACAGTGAAGTCAATAATCATGGTGGCAAAACTCATTATGCAGTTTTCTTTGTTGTTGGTCTTCATTACTTGCTCACAAGCCTTGTTACCAGCATTTGCAGTAGCATCAGAGAAAAGAAAGACATTGCAAACAATCAAAGAGATAAACAGCCAAGGGCCATATATTGGTCTCATCACAGTCTATCCACCGGAAGAGAATGCATTCTTTGCCACCGGTGCCTTTGAATCCCATCCGACTCATCCTATTGTGGATCTGTCAGGTAATTTCCAAACGTTCACTCATTGTCTATCCTCTCGTTTAGAATCACCAAAAAAACATAGAATTCAATTAATTTGAAATTGGATTTATAAACAATTTTACACCTAAATCTAATTGAAAAAAAAGTTATATTCTTATTTTGATGTCATTGTTTATTTGCTATTAGTTTCTTGAGTTTTAGTGTGATGGATCGTAAGAAGAAAATGAATCTGGTTGTTGCAGGAAGAAGATTCAGAATGGGAAAGGTTTACAATAAGAAGGTTATCTATGTGAGATGTGGGCTTGGAATGGTACATAAAGCTTTCCTCCTTTCGTTTCAAAATTCAGTAACATTTCTAGTTACTAGTCTGTCTTGGATTGATGAATATAGGTCAAAGTTCACAAGCATCAATCATTAAATGGATTGAAATTTTTAATATTTTCATTGGATAAAGACTACTGTGTCAGAAGGGAAACGAGTCTCGCCTTATCGGGGCAGTGGTGAAGTCAGATAAGAGTAAATTGAGTTATTAAAATATCTGGTAGGCAGACACAGGATATTCATTCAACCTATTTGGAAGTTTTTTTATTTTTTTATTTTTAAAAAATTATTTTTAAAATAAGATTTTAGAATAAAATTTTTAAAATTATTTTTAAAAATAATTTTATCAAACAAGTTTTTTTCTTTTTAAAAACAGGCCATATTTTCAAAAATAAAAAATTATTTTTAAAAACAGTAATCAAACAAGTCCTTTTTTTTAAAATATGACAGGATTTAAAAAATTGTATCTACCTCCTTTTAAATATAATAAAAAATGATAAAGAAAAAAAAAAGAGACAATATAAAAACGTTAACGAAGTTGAAAATATATCATTTTTAAAAATTTAAATGTTTTGATTTAATTCAATTTCCATTCATTATTAAATTTTGAAAATGAATTAAATAAAAAACATAATATTAAAAAAAACACAAATTTTTAAAAAATTCATATTTCCAACACTATTAAAATTATCAAATATATAATTAATAGATAAACAATTTTTTTTCTATTTCAACACAGACAAAATTTAAAAGTCAAGTGGGACTTCTTATGAAATTTTAAGAAATCAAAAATAATTTTGTTGGAGGGATCAAATCATATATTTCATGAAAAATAAGGTGAAATGAACAAAAGATATATAACTTTTCAAAATTTCAAAAATTAGACCGACCATGTGAGGCAGTTGCGTATATAAATAACACCAGTGTCTCATAGACATATTTGAGTGACGTTAATGACTAACTCTGCACAGGCCGATTGTACTTTTGGCCTTTTTTTTTTTTTTTTTGGTAACTTTGTTTCCTGGAAGCATTCTAATTATAATAACACAAGATTGGTGAATTTTGGCTTCATCAGGTGAATGCTGCTACAACCACACAACAAATGCTTGATATGTTTAACATAATAGGAATTGTCCATTTTGGCATTGCTGGAAATGCAAATAGCTCAATGTCCATTGGAGATGTCACCATCCCAAAGCAGTTTATCCACACTGGCCTGTGGGATTAGCTGGTATTTGGCTTTTTCAGTCTCAATTTGCATCTTTTGAAAAAGTAAATAATAGCAGAATATGTACTCAAAGACCCTTTTTTTTATTATTTATTTTCTGACAGAAACCGAATGAGATAATTGATCCAAGTGACTTGGCTCAATTGGATTTTGGAAACTACAATGTACCAAAAGGAGATGGGACCAATTCGTTGGGAAGGATTGGGTATAGTTCTGAACAGGTTTTCTCAGTATCAGGAAAGCCCAATACAGCTCAGCCTTTGATCTGGCTAAATACTACCACTCAGTGGCTTCACCTTGCTGCCAATTTAAAGGTTGGATGCCATATTCTTCAGTCTTCACATTTTCAATCATTGCCTTTTTTTCTTGGTTATGCTTTTGTAGCTATTTCAAGAACCCTAAACGCTAAATATACGCCGGTACTTATTTATAAATATTTGTGAAATTTTTTATAATTTTTATTATTATACACTGCATTGTGTTCATTTTTATATAATTTTTTTAGTACAATTTCGTCAATAGTGATAACTTGTTTTGTGAGAGAACTAATAAGTCACTTCACAGTTTGAACCTAGGATATTGAATGGAAAAAGTTTAAAAAGTAATAATAGATGTCATTATACAAATAATGCGATGTGTGAATGAGGGAGAATGAGGAAAGAAAGAAAATGTGATGTCGTTAGCTTCTCCTTATTTGATAGTTTTGATTAAGAGAGGAAGTTAATGGAGGTTTATGATCAATGATCCAAAGTCCTTTAACATCCTTCCGTACCTTTTTTTATTTTTCTAATTTGGAAGATTTCTTAGACAATCAAACAAAGGGAGAAGAAGTCATCTTCTAACCATCTATTTCCTTTATCTTTCTTTGCCTTCCACTTTTTCTTGGTATCTTCCTTTCTCTTTTTATCCTAACTTCAAAACAAACCCATAAGGGTGTTGGCAATAGATTTACAACTTTTTGGATATTTATTTCACACAAAATTCATACAAAATTAAAACTTTTCTTAAAATTTCTAATTTTCTTGTATGTACTGAAACATTACTTACTTCTTTAATGTAATATTTAGTCATTGTTTTAAGAGTAACGATGGTTGAACTTCTCTTGTACTTACTTTACAACTCTCATCTCAATTGCACTTTGCCTTGTAAAATACGTAATACTAATTTTGACTGAGATTGTAACATATGGATAAACATAAAGTCCGATATAAATGGAAGTATAATCTAGCATTCTTCTTGATTTGATTTAATATATCATTAAAATGTTTCAGGGGATACAACTAGAACGTTGTGTCAATTCCAGCTCATGCCCTCCACAGAAGCCCAAGCTAGTAGTTGGCCTTAAAGGCTCAACAGCCAACTATTTTTTGGACAATGCAGCTTATAGAGACTTCCTCTACCAAACATTCCAGGTTTCCTCACACGATATGGAGAGTTCAGCAATAGTAATGGTCAGTTTTCTTTCGAGTGTTCCATTCTTTCTTTGCTATGAGCACCAATTCCATGACTTCCACATATTTTAGCAGGTAAAACAATAACCGCACATAACTTTGTGCACTTAAAAGTACACTTATTTATAGGCCACAGAAGACATTTAGTATCACTTCCTCACAGTTAGCATGGTCCATATTGTTGATATCTAATTGATACCAAATGGGGTGTTTGCAGACAAGTTTGTCAAATGATTTTCCAGTGATTGTCATCAGAGGCCTATCAGATTTGGCAGGAGCTCAATCTGGAAAGAATACAGTCAAGATATTTGGTCCTCTTGCTGCTTCCAATACTGCCAAAGTTATCCTTGAGTTTTTGAAAATTTTATCCTCTTGAAAGAATAGTGGCTTAACTTTTTAATTTCTCTACTAAAGAGCTAGTTGATAATGATAATAGCCTGTGTTGTACTAAAAGTAGCATTTCTCCATTTCAAATTAGTAAATGTAATTCAACAAGTATAAAAGATTTCTTATCTTGATCAAGCAAAAAAACGAACCATATCATATATTGTGCAATCCATCTTCAGTTCTAAAAGTTCAAGAAACTTAAGGGAGCCAGGTATCATTTCAAAAACAAGTGGCATATAATCTGCACATTTTAATTTACTCTTCATGAACAAAATAGTGTGAAGAACCCATTATAAATTTACTTAAAAGCTCAATTCTAAAAGCCAACACATGATAAAATATGACGGGAGAACAAGAGAGGAACAAGAGTAATATGGTTTTTATACCATACGAGTATTTACAAGAACATGGAAGGATTAAGTTCACAACATCATCCAAGTTTACAAGGCTCTTTCCAGGAAAAGAAAATAGGGAGGAAAGTGAAACTTACAAATAGTCCTTTAGATTCTATACATCCTTGTATAATAATTGGTATTTTGGTATTCGTTCAGGAGGAAGGGGGCAACTCACAATAAGCTTTCCCTTCATTGCTCCTCTAAAAATTGCCTGCAATAGTTTTTATAGACAAAATTTTATGCACCCTGATGGTAATTACTTAGAAGCACATATTTACACATGTTTACCATAAATGTATGATATCGTAGCTTGTTTTGAAAACATTTCACAAATAATTAGCAGAGAAATATAAATAATAACTCTACATAAAATATTAAAATGGCTGTCTTGCAGAAAAAATAAGCTGCTTGATATTAAAATAGCAGTTATATTAAAGAAATCATTATGGCAATGACTAGAAAGGTGGACTATAATAGCACTAACAGAAAAACTAGCCTACTGGACAGCCTGTATCTACTGCAGTATAAGAACTAGGAAGGCTGAGAAGAGGGTTAAGCAGAAGCTAATCTTAAGTTTTAACTCAATAGATCAAGCCAGGTTTAAGGAACCCAAATTATAGGACATTATCAATCATTATATTTAGATCCAATACTAAATGTCCAAAAAATGAAAAATTACAAGAATGAATAAATGGTCTTATTTGAAACTCTAATGTCTCCTTTGGGCTGATCTGAAACTATCGCAATAAACAATGGCCCAGCATATAGGCATCCTCTCAATAATTACATGTAGCTATCATATGAACTTACTTTCTCATTTAAAAATTTCAGATGGCATCAGATGCCTTATTTCCGATGGACTCAACAAAACAAAATAACAAGAAAACAGAAGATGATGACAAATAAAAACAATGGAATTTCACTAACTACCCAATGTCTCTACAAATAGTTCCCCACAAGTTTAAACAAAAACCACATACAACCTAGTAGGAGAAAAAATTATGTGCTCATGAAAGAAAAAAGGAAAAAAAGTGATAGAGATCTGACCAAGCATCGTAAAGATCCCTTGCATGGAATTGGAGGTCCCATGACTAGAGCCAAGACTAAAAGGATGAATCAAGCATTGCAAGGCT
>JANHAO010019812.1:0-13087 GCA_026873985.1 Saraca asoca
TCGGCCATTTTGGAGCAGTTTATGTAATTCTTGCATAACTTGAGCTATACTTGTCCAATTGATGTGATTCTTATCTTGTAGGAAATCTAAGAGATATTTCTATAACTCTCATGAAGACTGCAAGAGCTGAATCCATCACTTGGTTACCTGAATTTGGAGATGAAGTTACTGCCAGAATACCAGAATACTGTCTCTTGGGCAGCCTAACCTTCATGCCTTCAGTAGAAAATATCTCGAGCTAGGGAGGTCCAATTGAGGTGACATAAGCCCAAATGGAAGCTAAGGCATAATTGCACAACTTTCATGAAGACTTCCTGGGCTAAAAAGATCAAATTAGATGTCAAATATTGGCTGCAACCCGGAGGCAGAGAAGTTGCGAAAAATGGGCCTGCAGAATTGAAGTTTTAAGGCCCCCAATTGGTATCCAACTAAAGCCCATTTGTTCATCCTTTGCTCCAACCAACTGGAGACCTGAAATAAGAAGAAGAAAGGGTGGGAATGCAGCCAACAAAATGCATATAGCAGGCAAAAAGGATAGACAGGCAGCAATTGGCTGAAAGCAGCCTGGAAAACTAACTTTTCTACCTCCTTCTTTTGGGACTCGAGTAGTTCATTTGTAAAAGACTTTTGCTGCATTTTTAGGCTTAGTTTTTCTTATTTTTTTTGTGAGGCAGAGAGTAGCTTCTGCTCTCCCTCCTTTC
The DNA here is from genome assembly GCA_026873985.1 of Saraca asoca. Lineage (NCBI taxonomy): Eukaryota > Viridiplantae > Streptophyta > Magnoliopsida > Fabales > Fabaceae > Saraca > Saraca asoca. The sequence continues at coordinate 702 of JANHAO010019812.1, forward strand.
TTCCATTTTTTCTTTGTTTTTTGGCCTCCATGGAAGGCTAGTTTGTAAACCAGTCTAAGGGGCTGCAAGACTTGAAGTTTAATGCTAAGATCTTGAGGTTTTCTTGCTACATTCCATTGTTAATCAGTTTTTTCCTTTTCCCTCTCTATTTTTCTATGAATGTTTAAGTTAAATGGCTTCATTTGATTTAGATATTATATGATTATTGCTTAATGATCACCTTAGGAAGGGGATAGGAAACTAAGCAATTTTATCAAGCTTTTGATTGGTTATTTTGCTGGCTGAATCTATACTGCTTAGGATAGGTTTACTAATAATTTTAAGGCTTCTTATTATGATTAGCAACAAATGAATGAATGTTGAGTGATCTAGGAAGCATTGAGCTCAAGTTTAACTAGTTTCCTTGGCTGGTTGCTTGTGTGTTTGTAGTCTTTAGTTTCTGTTTGCATGCATGTAAGTGTAGGTTTGTTTCTGCCAAACCAATCCCCCATTTGCATCTCCTAATTAGATTGATAACATCCACAAATGGTCTTTGGATTCGAACCAGTGTTGCCATATGCTACAAGTAGCTAGGTAACTCAGTTTTATAAGTTTCTAATTTGATTCGGCCTTGACAATCGATCAATAGGGTACACAACTTATGCAACCCTCTTTGCCCAAGGAGTTTATACTCCTTAATTAGTCCAAATTTATTAGCCTTTAAGCATCCTTTTTGTGTGTAATAAGCACAAGCACTTTTTCTTTGTGAGACTAAGCTCATACTCTCTCTTTTGTAAGCATTCTCAAATTATTTTAATTATTGAATTAACTTTCTAAGTGATAAATCATTCCTTTACTTATAATCTCCTCTAGAGTTAATATGAATGTCCCACAACATTGAAATATTAACATTGAAAATTTACTACTATTTAACAATTGTAATCTTTATTAAAATTATTAAATCATTGATTAATTAACACTTCTCTAATCACATTAGGACACTTAATTAATCATTTCAAATTTTCAAGATATTCATTAATTCAACTCTTGAATTCTCAACATTTTGCATTCTAACTTTACATTTAACTTTGGATTAAAGAGATTCTATTATATGTGAACCATTAAGTTTCCATGCTAGCAATGAATTTGTTTACAAGCTTCTATAAGCTCAATTGAATTAAAACTTCTTCTAATTCAAATACAATTTATCTAAATTGTTCAAACAAATTCATAGATCATGATTGACTTCTAACAAAGCATCATGGCTACCCAAATGCCAGGAATAGATTTTTGGAAATTAAAACTTTTTGTGATAAGGTGTTAGTGTGTAATTCAATCCCTTCATCTTTTCATATTCAAATTAGACCTAGGGTATGATCTAAGTGTTAACCCTAATATGAATGTCTAATCTCAGGTGTATGTTTAACTATGTGCTATCTGACAGTCATTCATACATAAAACTCCTTTTATGTATCAATAATTGATTATACATAAAACTCCTTTTATGCGTCATCAATACATAGGCTTATAATTTTAATCATAGGACACATGTCAAACATTTTTTGAATATCTTTCCTTGTTATCATAAGGATGAATTCTTTCTTAATCAACTACTACTTTCATATGCTTCGTAGTGCACCCAAAATTATTTGTATCTACTTTTTAAGAGTGCAAGCCTATAATAAAATTAAAGTATATGACTTCATACATATGATACTATATTGATCTAAAGTCTAAAGATTATTTACACTACCTTTCATATGATAAAAGTCCATTGACATATGGTAACTTTCCTTATGGTTTCTCATGATGAGTCAATCCAGTCATATGATCCATAACATATGCCCATATGTTTGTCCATATATCAACAATATCAAATAATATATGAGATTTTGACATTCTTCCAGAAAAATGTGACATGGCATATCCTGATTTACTTATGAATAATTGATATTTGTTTTCTCAATTATTTAACAACTAGGGATATTTAGATATATAATTATATGTATAAATTATCTCATAATTACAATCCCAATTGTAATTTATTTATACACAATTATATTTCTAGAACTTCATCCAATATAGTATACATATATCAAAGCACACATACACACATACATATATATATATATATATATTTAAAACAAATTGATAAAGAAGCCAAAGCATTATGTTTGTTAAATATGATAAGATATGTATTATCCATGCTATTACAGCTGATTGTTTCTAGGGCATCTTATCCTAACAATCTCCCACTTGACCTAGAGCTAATCACCATTATATCTAATCCTGATTCTTTCTAAATGATTATCAAGCTTTTGCTAGGATAGAGGCTTAGAAAGGGGATCAATTACATTGTTATCTATGGAAATCCATTTTATTCTTTTTTCATTGTGTTTTATGATCTCTTTATCAAATGTTAATACTTTATGGCATGTTTGGATATTTGATGAGACCTTGGTTCCTTAGCTTCTATTATAGCTCCATTGTTATTACAATAATAATGTTAAGAACTATCCCTTGTTTAGTGATGAACTTCTTTATTTGAACAACTACCTTTGCTACTTCTCAAGCAGCAAGTTATTTGGTTATAGAATTTGTTATGGTATCTTGCTTCGAACTTTCCAACGCACCACACCTAGAGTGAATACAAATCCTGAATGTGATTTGTAATCATCCTAATCTAACTAAAAGCTTACATCTATGAAACCTATGATTCTCAATTCAGGGTCTCCTTCATATATCAAGAACAAATCCTTAGTTCTTCTTAAGTACTTAAGGATAGCCTTGACTTCACTCCAATGTTTTTCACCTAGATTAGCCTAATATCTACTAGTGACACTTTGTGTATAGGAGATATTTGCCATGTACATAGCATGGCATGTATGATTGATCCTATTGTAGAGGCATTGGAAATCTTATTCATGTGTTTTCATTATCTTTGGTCTTAGGACACTGTTTCCTAGACAAGTGAACAACATAATACATGGGTAGTAACCCTTTTTTAAACCCATCCATGATATATCTCTTTAGCATCTTGTCTATATGCATGGATTGAAAGAGACTAAGCAATGTTTTAGATCAATCCTTATAGACCTTCATACCTAGAATGCAGCTTACTTCCCCTAAATCCTTCAAGGAGAATATCTTGGAATCCATAACTTGATAGAATGTAACATGGGGATGTCATTTCCTATAAGCAATTTGTCATCTATATATAGTAACATGAAAACAGCCACACTCCCACTAACCTTCTTGTACACACATGGTTTATCAACATTTTTTATGAAGGGAAATGAATTGCTTCATGAAAATGGATGTTCCAACTTTATGAAGCTTGCTTTAGTCTAAATATTGACATTTGTAGCTTGCATACCTTGTAGGGTTTTGGCATAGAGATAAAGCCCTCAGGTTGTATCATATATACATCCTCTTTCAAGTTTCCATTAAGGAAAGCTATTTTGACATCCATTTTTGTCAAATCTCATATGTAGCTAGTGCAAGTAAAATCCAAATAGATTTCAACATGGCAACTAGTGAAAAGGTTTCCTCATAGTCAATATCTTGTACTTGCCTATAACTTTTTGTCATTGACCTAACCATCTAGGTTTGTACTTTGCCATCTGTATCAGTTTTTATCTTAAAGGCCTACTTGCACTCAATGGGTTTTATTCTTTTAAGTGTAATGACTAAGTCCCATACTTGGTTCCATTTAAGATCTCATGGCTTCTTGCCACTTCAAGGAATCAATATATGATATTGCTTCATGATAACTAATAGGTTTATTGTCATTCTCTTGTGTGAAGAGAAAACTATATCTTTTAGGTTCATGACTTTCCTTACTAGATCCTTGGAGTATAGGTGTACTTTGAGCTTAATTACAAATCTCAACACTTTGAGGTACTTGATTAGGCTCATCCTCAATCATGTGATCTATGTTATTTTATGGCTCTTGAACTTCTTCAAGATCTTCTTTACTCCTACTAAACTTTTTAAGGATAAACTCATTTTCCAAAAAGGTAGCATTTGTTGAGACAAAGACCTTTTGCTTAACAAGGTGGCAAAATTAGTAATCCCTTATTTCCTTGGGGTATCCCATAAATAAGCATTTGTCACTCCTAGATCCCATCTTGTTTATGATGTCCCACTCCACATAAGCAGAACTTCCTTAAATTTTTAAATATGAAAGATTTGGTTTCCTCTTGAACAATAGCTTATATGGTATTTTATCAACAGAATTTGATGGGTCATGGTCAAGGATGTATACAGTAGTTTCTAAACTATAGCTCTGGAAAGAGATTGGTAAAGTTGCAAAGCTTATCATGGAACATACCATGCCAAGCAAGGTATGGTTTTTCTTTCTAAAACACCATTCATTTGTGGCGTTACATGTGGAATGCATTGCAAAAGAATCCTAAACTCCTCTAAATAATCCATAAATTATTGACTTAAGTATTCTCTACTTCAATCAGATCTAACTATCTTGATACCTTTTCTAGTTTATGTCTTTACTTCACTTTTGAATATTTTGAACTTTTCAAAGGCTTCAGACATGTATTTCATCAAATACATATACCTATACCTAGAATAATCATCAGTAAAGGTGATGAAGTAAACAAAATGCACCTCTTGCTAGAGTAGTCATTGGACCACATACGCCACTATGCATTAACTCTAGTGCTTCTTTGCCATATTCACGCTTTCCAATAAAAGGCTTCTTAGTTATTTTCTTAATGAGACATGATTTACAAGTTTCATATGATTCATAATCAAATGGATCCAAATATCCATCCTTACGTGACTTTATGATTCTAGTTTCATTAATATCACCAAGTTTACAATGCCAAAGATAGGACAGATTTATGGAGCCATTAAACTTTGGTTTTATATTTGCAATAGTTGAGATCTCTTATCTTAATCCTAGAATATATAGTCCATTAATAAGTTTGCTATTATCAAAAAACATGTTGCCATGTGAAAAGAACAACTTTTATTTTTAAAAGTAAAAGCAAATCCTTCTTGATCCAAACAAGAAATGAAAATAATATTATTAAAAATTTCATGAACATAATTACAAATTTTTAACTCTAGAATTAAGCCTCTAGACAATTGTTAAAGGTAAGTTCCTAATAGCAGCAATTTTTGCTCCATTCCCGATGTGTAAGTAAATTTCACCTTTTTATAGCCTTCTACTATTTCCTTGTCTTTACACATCATTACAAATATGTGAGCCACAATTAGTATTGAATACCTATGACTTAGTAGAATAATAAGACAAGTTTATCTTGGATACTTGGAGTAGAAGCTTTTCTAAGCTTCTTTTACTTCATAATCTCGAGATAAGCTTTACAATTTTGTTTCCAATGGCCTTTTACTCTGCAATGGTAGAAGATGCTTTTGGGAGTTCTATTTTTCTTCTTTTGTAGACTTCCTTTAAGTTTCTCAATAATTACTGACCGTCAATATAAGTTGTTTCTTCTTAAAAGTTATTTCGACAGTTTTAACCATGTTAAGTAACTTTGCAAGAAAGACCTCTATCTTATTCCTGAAGAAATTTTTTGACAAATTACCCATATGACTTAGGAAGGGATGTAGTATAATGCTTACTACATGATCGTTTTTCATCACATGGTCTAGTTGAGCCAATCTCTCTATTAGCTTGATTATTTTTACCAAATGAGTTGTAACATATGATCTCTCGGCCATCTTGTAGTTGAAAAATTCATGAGATACTTGTATTTTTCAATATGAACATGCCATTTATATAACTTTGATAAATATAGTATCATTTTAGAGGGAGTTATATTTTTGTTATGGGTGGTTACCCTGTATGGAACAAAATGAGACAAACCTAGTCGAGAAAGGCCTTGAATCATTTAGAAGTTGGCTCATTGGTCACAAGCATGGAATGCAAGGCAAGCTTAGAAGATAGAAGCCCATGCCTACTTGGTGGAACTGATCTTAGGTTACTGAGAGGTGAGAGCCATGTCTGAAACATTCACCTTACGAGCCTGAGGATTACATGATGGCACCATATGTCGCATGACCTATGCCCAAATCAAAGGAGCGACTCCCAGCCCCAAGGTACGGATAAGTCTAATCAACAGCCAAGAGAACGCCTTCCTAGCCGGTAGAATAGCCCTTGAAGAGAAGACACCTGCATGCAAACCTTGTAGACCTTATTCAGCAGAGTCTGAATTATCTGTATGAAATAGCTATACAATGTAATTAGTATACAAATTGAGAAATTACTATTGTAACCTTCCCCACTTCTATAAATAGAATCAATAAATTATAAATGGGGGCGAGGGAAAGGAAGAGAGAGAAAAGACAAGAGGGAAAACTCTATCAAAATACTAAGAGGAAGAGGCCTAAGAGAAGCCTTGTATACTGTAGCTCTACCTAAATAGTGGAAACTACCGCCTTAAAGGCCAATACAATCAGTATGGACATAGGGTCCAAACTGGCTTTTGTCAAACCATGATAAAAACACTCTTGGTGCTTGTTTCCCTTCTTTTCTAATCTATTCACTTGTTTATGGTTCACATTTCAGGTGTTGACTAAGATCTAGGTTCCTTAAACTAGATTTTGTTGTCAATATTTTGGCACTAGAAGGAGGGCCTTCGAACCTTCGACTTATTCTCCCTCTATTCTCTGAGATTCACTGAGCCATGATGGCAAAAAGAAAAATGACTAGGAGCATTGATGCTGTCACGGGACAACCAGAAGATTGCATGGGACAATGTGAGTTATTGTTGGGGGGCTCATTCTCCCCCATAGCTAGCATTTTTGCCATCTCAATGATGGACATGATCAGTAACAAGGCACCATCAACCTCCCACTGGCCTGTTGCCTTTGAGGCTAATAGAGTATGAGCCTAGCTTCAGCATCAAGAAACACTTGAAATCACATTAAAGGAGGTGGCTGAAATGGTTAAAATGCTAGCTCAAGCGTGAACCCAAGAGGTACAAAAATAGGCTCAGGTCTAGTATCTAGAGGGGGTTGATACCTTAATATAATACATTTCTCACGCTTATGGGAAAGGTAAAAAAAATTGGCAAATCCGTAAGAGCCGAGGCTGCCAGCAACCTGAGAACTCTGTTACCCAAGAGGCTCAAGCAGATCTGATTAGGGGCTTATCCCAAGCTTTTGCTCTCGTGACCAGGTCAGAAAGAAAAGCCAGCAGCCTCCCATCCAGTGGTCTAAAACATGTGACCCGATAGTTAAAGAACTCCTCTAGAGGGTAAAATGGTTGGAAGAGCGTCCCCAACCCCAAAACGGTTGTGATCACTATGAAGAGAGGACCCCATTCACTAATGAGATAGAGAGGCAACCTCTCCCTCACAAATTCAAGACCCCCATGATCTTGTAGTATAATGGGGATAGTGATCCTTATGACCATCTAGATGCATTCAACATCTAGATGAATCTCCAAAGAACTAACCCATTGGTCAAATGTCAAGTTTTCCCAGCTACGCTAGAGGATATAACCCAAACTTGGTCTAGGAATCTCTTGGCCCATAGCATTGGCAGTTAAGAAGAATTCCAAGAGAGATTTGTCAACTAGTACAATGCATTTAAAAGGCAGATTGCACCACCTTACCACCTTGCAATAGTCTTCCAGTAAGAGGGTGAATAGCTTTACCACCTTACCATGTTTTTAGGCATGACATCAACAACATGGATATACCTTCTAATGAGGGTATTTTGACAGCAATCTTTACGAGACTATGCAAGGATGGAAAGCTTTATGAAAGCACCTATAAGTTCCCAATTAAGGATCTCACTGAATTTTATGAGCACACTACCAAAGACGCCAGGTGGGAAGAAGCCTCTAAGCTAGAAAAGCTTGGAAACAAGGACAATGCGAACCACTCCAATAAAAGGTGTGAGGGAGGACATACCTGAGATAGTAACAATGACCAGCCAGTGAAGAGAGCTAAAAATGAGCCACCCCGGCACCAAAGCTGGTACGATACCTATAGTGTTCTGACGGACACCCAGGAATGCATCTTCATAGTCAAAAAAGATAGGGAATATTTTGGAAGGCCCCCACCATTAAAAACTCGCATCATGCACAAATATAACAAAGATTAGTTTTGTGCCTATCATGGTGAGGTCAGGCATGAAACGTCAAGGTGCAGAGTGCTTAAAGACACCACCGAGAGTCTTGTTCCAAGAGGCCACTTGTGGGATTACGTGGTGCAAATGCTCAGATGATGACCCCGAACCTATAATAATGATGGCTTTGGTGCCCTGACACTTTCTCTTCTTTTACATGTGTTGTTTAAATATAAATAGAAGTCTTACATTTGTTCATAAATTCTGATGGTGGAATTTTGAATGAATTTTTAGGAAATTCAAACACGAATTCAAAAGTTGGCAACTTCATGATGCTATTTCTCTAGAGCTTGAAAAAGCAAAATCTCATAACTGTGCACAAATAGGCATAAGACCCACAGCATAATCTCAAGTTTGGCATAAGATCGCTAGCACAATCTTAAGTCTGGCACAGGATCGTCAGTAGAATCTCAAGTTTGGCACAGGATCGCCAGCACAATCTTAAGTCTGACACAGGATCGCCAGCACAATCTCAAGTTTGGCGTAGGATCGCTAGCACAATCTCAAGTCTAGCATAGGATCACTAGCACAATCTCAAATCTAGCGTAGGCTGAAAAAGTGAAATCTTATAACTATGCACAAATAAGCATAATCTTAAGTCTGACACAGGATCGCTAGCACAATCTTAAGTCTGACATAAGGTCACCAGCACAATCTTAAGTCTGACACAAGGTCACTAGCACAATCTCAAGTCTAACATAGGATCGCCAGCACAATCTCAAGTCTGGCATAGGATTGTCAGCATTATTTCAATTCACCATTTTCATCCTGGCATAGGATTGCTAGCTAATCTTAATGGCTTAATCACCAAAATGTAGTTCTCATGTGGCCTATTGCCTGTAACTCTCATGCGGCCAATTATCCGAAGCTGTTATGCATCTTGTGCCTATAGCTCTCATACAGCCTATTGCCTATGGCTCTCATGTGACCTACTGTCTGCAGCTTTCATATAGCCTATTGCTTGTAGCTCTCATATGACCTGCTGTCCACAGCTTTTATGTGACTTGGTGTCTGTAACTCTCATACAACCTACTATTCGTAGCTCTTATGTGTCTTGTTGTCCATAACTCTCATGTAGCCTGTTGCCTATAGCTCTCATGCGGCCTGTTGTCCATAGGTCTCATGTGGCCTATTTCGGTTCTTGCTCTTGGTTAAGCTTACGCACTCAAGTGCATAATTCTGATCATTTCTAAACATACATTGCTTGAGATAGGTTGATACAGCTGACTGGCCATCTAATATAGCATATATCCTTTCTAGAAATGAATCATTGACTTAAATTTATTCATGTATACTTCCCTACTATTAATCAAAGCTAAATGATCTATGTGATATGTGTTTGTTTCAAGTGCTTGCTGAGTTTTGATTTGCGAGAAATTGTTCATAATGACTAGTTGATTTCCTAAAAAGTATCCATCGTAACATACATAAAAAAAAAATCAATCTTGAGGAGCTGGGTCATAGTTAAAAGCTGGCTCAATACTCAAGACAGATGAAGTGTCCCTTGTTTAATCATCTGGAGGCTCCGTGACCTGTAGACTGATCTCTCTGACAATAGCATTTCTGGTGTAAGGGTCTCGACTTGCAACTGCCATACCATTACTAGAAAATTTGCCCTTAGTAGCCTTCATCTTAATACCTCCAATTGCACTTGAAGCTTCCAACCTAAAAAAGAAGAAATCTAGATTTGGATGGTGCTTCCACAGGGTGTATAAGAAAAGGGAGCTCGTTTTAGACTCTGCATCCTCTGATGTCTTCACGATCTGCTCGGTAGTTGTAGCTTTGATTCAATTGACTCTTCTTATTTTAAAGTGACCTCTTTCCAAGCCACTTTGAGCTCGGCCCTAGAAACCTCTTCTTACCATGTAACGAATTTGAATCTTCGATTTGCTGAATCAAAGCCTTAGATAGCTACATCTCTGTCATTCCTCATCTGGTGTAGCTTCTCAATCGCCTTACCATGACTTGTTGCCTCACCACGACTCGTCGCCTCATAGGATTGAGCTTCTTCAACTGCTCTTGACATAACTTTGGCATTCCGTGCCCTTTCTTCCATTTCATCAGCCTTTGCGGTCGCAATGGCCAGATCCTCTATAAGTCTAACGTTCTTCCTTTTAGTAGATTGAAGTGACTCCCCCATCTTCACTGCTCCTAGTAGCCCTTGGAGAGAAAATCAAACTAGACCTTGGAAAAGCAAAAGAGGGGAAAAATAGTAAAACATAACTTACCAGCACGATCTTATGTGTAGCAAAATGCATTAATGCCCCACTCAAGATTTCTGTCTGTAATGGTTGGGGGTTAGAATGGGATCTTAGGATGTCCTACAAGTTGTCAAAGTATCCTTGTGTCCTGGAATCAATGCCTGGTTAAGGTTCCTCCTCTTTCTCCCTATCTTCACCATTTCCTTGTAATCTTTGAAGCAAGCTAGTCCAATTTCCCTTACTTGATGAGCCCTGATTTCCCTAGTAAACTTGACGTTCAGTGATGAAGCTAACCCACGAGCTCAAAGGTCATCATCATTGAACTTCAGATCTCTCTATAGACACTGGCAGCAGCAAAACAATGCAACACTTCGGCCTCCTTAGCTTCAAGGGATGGTTTCACTTTGCCAACCCTAACTACAAAAACAAGATGAAGTGTTAGAAACAAAATACGATGTCATTAAGAGCTCGCATCATCATAGCTCACTTACCTGGTGTCAAAATGAAGTCGAAGTTACGAAGGGAACGCAAGGATAGGCACGAGATGTAGAACCAGTGAGTTTTATACTGGCCAACATTCAATTTGCCCTTAGCCTCTTCTTAAGGCAGAGCCCTCTTAAACTCAGAATTCTGAGCCCATAGATAGTGAATCCCATCCAGAGAGCTCGTACTTCTCATGCTATAGAGATGGCATAAGGCCCTCATGGATGGGAGAGGAATGCTACTCCTCAAATACATAAGTGCCAAAGAGACAACTTAGGTATAAGAGTTTGGGGTCAACTAGGCAGGAAAAAGCTTTAGTTTATTTAACAAGTTAATAATGAAAGGATGAACTAGAAATTTGAGCTCAGCGTTGAGGTGGTAAGGGCTGGTTACAAAGAACCTTTGAGGAGGGTGAGCTACGTGATCATCAGGAAAGGGTTCCATGAGACGGTAACCTTTTAGGATGCAAAAGCTTTCCACTATGCCTGGGAGCTCATGCAACTAGATGGACAAAGGATAGTGATCGAAAACTAAATAGTTCGAGGAACCACTAGCAGTTCTCAGCCTCCTACTAGGCTCAGGTTGAGGAACAGGCCATTCGATAGCCTCACAACTTCTAAAAGCCACACCAACTAAAGGGTGCATCAGCTCCTCACTGCTAGCCAAAGACTCAGACTCGACACTTCCTATGCGGTGGTCACGACACTTGTGGCCTGCCATTTGTGCAAAATGAGAAGAAAAAAAGGGAATAGCTTAAGCTATTGAAGGCAAATCCTCCCCAAGATAACTATCCTAACAAAAATTCTTTATGTAGCAAACCATAATGCGCCCCGAACCACTGGGATAGACATTAAGGCCAACGGAAAACCTGAAGAGGTTTGGATAATGGAGCCTTATTGGGCAACTAAATCCCTAAAGAGGAAGAAAATCCTAAATAGTGATCTATGGATTGGGGATTAGCAGACAAAACATCCAACAGCAAACTGATAAAGATTAAGCGAAAACCACAGAAGCAGAAGACTGAGAAAGCTTACTGTAATAAAGAAACAAAGCAAATCTCGGAATGATTGGTGAAAGAAGAAGCTTCTAATCGAGAACAATCTATACATTGCTACGACAGAGCAAGAACCGATGAAGTTGGGAGCTGAGTCCGGTAACCATTGCTCAAAAGACTAGGGGTCAAGAGTACTAGGGCACAGGAATGTGAAGGGAATGAGCATTTTGTCCCAATTTTATAGTATTTACCTATCAACCATTGGATTAGGAAATTGATCAATTTCCTGATATTTGATGGTCCAAAAGAGTTCTCGGGATACAGTTTTTGCCGAAATGGCAGTCTTGGGAAAATGTGTTCATTAAAAAAGAATAATGATGGTGGGCACAGATAGGATAGTGATAAGTGAAATTTATACCTATAAAAATAATAAATATCACCTCTTAAATAGTTATTAATTTTTGGCTTTTGTTTAACTTTTCCTTAGTTTTGTAAGTTTAGTTCTTGGTACTACTTTATTTTATTTCTGTATTTCAGGATGATGAAAAAGGCTTGAAAAGTGGAAGAAAATTCAAAGATTGAAGATACATTGGAATTAAGGACAAAAT